>JAVTVY010039453.1:0-16678 GCA_036873755.1 Hanleya hanleyi | reverse complement strand
GGCTGGGAAAGTGATGGACATCCTTTTAAAGAAACAAAGTCAATGCTCGGAAAGTGCTGGGTATCCTTTAAAGAAACAAAGTCAAGGCTGGGAAAGTGCTGGGTATCCTTTTAAAGAAACAAAATCAAGGCTGGGAAAGTGCTGGATTTAAAGAAACAAAGTCCAGGCTAAGAAAGTGCTGGACATCCTTTTAAAGAAACAAAGTCAAGGCTGGGGAAGTGCTGAGTAGCCTTTTAAAGAAACAAAATCAAGGCTGGGAAAGTTCTGGACATCCTTTTAAGGAAACAAAATCAAGGCTGGGAAAGTGCTGGACATCCTTTTAAGGAAACAAAGTCAAGGCTTGGAAAGTGCTGGATTTATAGAAACAAAGTCAAGGCTGGGAAAGTGATGGACATCCTTTTAAAGAAACAAAGTCAATGCTCGGAAAGTGCTGGGTATCCTTTAAAGAAACAAAGTCAAGGCTGGGAAAGTGCTGGGTATCCTTTTAAAGAAACAAAATCAAGGCTGGGAAAGTGCTGGATTTAAAGAAACAAAGTCCAGGCTAAGAAAGTGCTGGACATCCTTTTAAAGAAACAAAGTCAAGGCTGGGGAAGTGCTGAGTAGCCTTTTAAAGAAACAAAATCAAGGCTGGGAAAGTGCTGGGTATCCTTTTAAGGAAACAAAGTCAAGGCTGGGAAAGTGCTGGATTTATAGAAACAAAATCAAGGCTGGGAAAGTGCTGGGTATCCTTTTAAGGAAACAAAGTCAAGGCTGGGAAAGTGCTGGATTTATAGAAACAAAGTCAAGGCTGGGAAAGTGCTGAATTTATAGAAACAAAGTCAAGGCTGGGAAAGTGCTGGATTTATAGAAACAAAGTCAAGGCTTGGAAAGTGCTGGATTTATAGAAACAAAGTCAAGGCTGGGAAAGTGCTGGGTATCCATTTAAAGAAACAAAGTCAAAGCTAAGAAAGTGATGGACATCCTTTTAAAGAAACAAAGTCAAGGCTGGGGAAGTGCTGGGTACCCTTTTAAAGAAACAAAATCAAGGCTGGGAAAGTGCTGGGTATCCTTTTAAGGGAACAAAGTCAAGGCTTGGAAAGTGCTGGATTTATAGAAACAAAGTCAAGGCTGGGAAAGTGATGGACATCCTTTTAAAGAAACAAAGTCAAGGCTGAGGACATGCTTGGTACCCGGTACCCTTTTAACTCTTTCCCCCATATAAGCGGGTTTTGATGGCTTGTGTCGATCCCCATGCAAGCGTGTTTTGACGGGTGTGCGCCTAACCCATGAAGACGGATTTTGACGTGTCACTGAGTTCCCATGTGATGGATTACTTTTGCAATTTTTTGCGTTTACTTTGAGTAAAACCTAATAAAAACTATACATTTTCAGAAAGCCAAAATTTAAATAAATCTGACTTAAATACTGTTGGTTTGTTCTGTAATAAGGGTAAAATGAAATCAGGAGAGGAAGAAAAATAATTGACGGAAAATGCGCGATTTAACCCCAAATGTGTTTGGCGTGCTCCATGATAAACGTTCGAAAAATGGCAAAATCTGCATCCAAATTCCTGAATATTTCACATAGCGCGAGTATAAACAGCCAGAGTATCTTACATTAATGACCAACTCGTCAAATCCGCGCATCTGAGTTTATTATAAACATTTCCCTGGACCTGTTCATCTATCGTTTTAAAATTTATCCGCCATTCTTGCCCGCTTTGTCTCTCGTTGACAAGTGGCCATGGCAACCACGCGCAAACAAACCGGCTGCTCCAATCACGCCGGGTCGCTCAACCTTGAGCCAATCAGTGATGCTGTTTTACTTCATCTTGTTACCAGTCTTCATTCTCCTTTATGGAAGTACATCGGATAAAAACAGTTATAGCTCGTTCTATACCTGCCATCTCGTGATGTCACTGACAAATCCCGAGTCTACGGAGGATTAGCTTTACAATGACATGCGATTTTACGGGGATGGAAGCGAGAAAAGCAGGACGAAAACGCTCCAAAGCGGAGCTAAAATGCGACAATTTCTTCGCTTTTTTTCATGATTTCCAACAGACGGGAGGCAGACACAACACATTTATTCACAAGATTGCTTATTTTTGGAATAAATGTTGCTGATATTGTATAAAACGTGAAAAAATAACATAGAATGGGTTTGTGAGAGACCATTGGTAAATATTTCTGCAGAATGACATGGGACATGAACGGGATATTTTACATCACGGAAAAGGTATGAAAATTGAAATTAGTCTATGGGTTAAACACCCACGCCATTACAAATCTATTATGGGTCAGAGAGAGAAAATTCCCCGCAAGTCGAAGGGGGACAGAGTTAAAGAAACAAAGTCAAGGCTGGGAAAGTGCTGGGTATCCTTTAAAGAAACAAAGTCAAGGCTGGGAAAGTGCTGGACATCCTTTTAAAGAAACAAAATCAAGGCTGGGAAAGTGCTGGGTATCCTTTAAAGAAACAAAGTCAAGGCTTGGAAAGTGCTGGATATCCTTTTAAGGAAACAAAGTCAAGGCTGGGAAAGTGCTGGACATCCTTTTAAAGAAACAAAATCAAGGCTGGGAAAGTGCTGGGTATCCTTTAAAGGAAACAAAGTCAAGGCTGGGAAAGTGCTGGGTATCCTTTAAAGGAAACAAAGTCAAGGCTGGGAAAGTGCTGGACATCCTTTTAAAGAAACAAAATCAAGGCTGGGAAAGTGCTGGGTATCCTTTTAAGGAAACAAAGTCAAGGCTGGGAAAGTGCTGGACATCCTTTTAAAGAAACAAAATCAAGGCTGGGAAAGTGCTGGGTATCCTTTAAAGGAAACAAAGTCAAGGCTGGGAAAGTGCTGGGTATCCTTTAAAGGAAACAAAGTCAAGGCTGGGAAAGTGCTGGGTATCCTTTTAAGGAAACAAAGTCAAGGATAGGAAAGTGCTGGGTATCCTTTTAAGGAAACAAAGTCAAGGCTGGGAAAGTGCTGGACATCCTTTTAAAGAAACAAAATCAAGGCTGGGAAAGTGCTGGACATCCTTTTAAGGAAACAAAGTCAAGGCTTGGAAAGTGCTGGATTTAAAGAAACAAAGTCAAGGCTGGGAAAGTGCTGGTTATCCATTTAAAGAAACAAACCAAAGTCAAGGCTAAGAAAGTGATGGACATCCTTTTAAAGAAACAAAGTCAAGGCTGGGGAAGTGCTGAGTAGCCTTTTAAAGAAACAAAATCAAGGCTGGGAAAGTGCTGGGTATCCTTTTAAAGAAACAAAGTCAAGGCTTGGAAAGTGCTGGATTTAAAGGAACAAAGTCAAGGCTGGGAAAGTGCTGGACATCCATTTAAACAAACAAAGTCAAGGCTGGGGAAGTGCTGGGCATATAATCAGAGAAGTAAAGCAACAAGGTCAGTCCAGGAAAAGTGTCGGGCATCTTTTCGGAGAAATGAAGAAAGAAAGTCAATGCTGAGAAAGTGATGGGCATCATTTCAGAAAAATTAGGAAACAAAGTCATTGCTGGGAAAGTGTTGGGCATCCTTTCAGAGAAATAAAGAAACAATTCTAATCAAACTCAAAGAAACAAATTTGATGCATGGGTGAATGGTGGGCATAAATTCTATTGCTCGGGACAAAGTCCATGCTGGGAAAGTTCATGTTGTAGAAGTTGGCTTGGCTTGATTGGGCACTCCATCGTATTACAATGGGCACAGGTCATACAGAGTATGCTGTGCAACCCGTTCCCCCACACCGCCCTACACATGCTCCCTCCTACCAATGACGCATAGCCATCGGTAATTCCCCATTATATCTTCTTTACATCTGTATCCATATCATCTAATGTTGATCAGGTCCCATACAGAGTATGCCCTGCAATGCGTTCCCCCACACCGCCCTACACATGCTCCCTCATACCAATGACGCATAGCCATCGGTAATTCCCCATTATATCTTCTTTACATATATATCCATATCATCTAACCTTGATCAGTCTTCCCTCTATTTCTCCTAATCATCTCTATATATTCACCAATTATTTCTCTTCATTTTCCTCAATAAAATGCCCCAATATCTCCCGTCATTTTGCCTATTTCCCGAAATCATAAATCCAGTGCCATGGAAATTTCACCCAGTATTTCTCATTTCCTCAATGCAACATCCCACTATTTTTCCCTTATACAGAGTATGCCATGCAACGCGTTCCCCACACCGCCCTACACCTGCTCCCTCATACCAATGACGCATAGCCATCGGTAATTCCCCATTATAACTTCTTTATATCTGTATCCGTATCATCTAACCATGATCAGGTCCCCAGTCTTACCTCTATTTCTCTTAATCATCTTTATATATTCACCAATTATTTCACCCATTTCTCTTCATTTTTCCCAGTAAAATACCCCAATATTTCCCGTCATTTTGCCTATTTCCGGAGATCATAAATCCAGTGCCATGTAAATAACATCCAGTATTTCTCATTTTCCTCAATGCAATATCCCACTATTTTCCCTTTACTGTGCATATACACCTAATGTCATAAAATACAATGCCTTATATACACCTGTGCTTTCCCCAAGTATTTTCACTTGTTATTCTCTATCATCCCAGTAAATTCCCTCATTGTGCATATTCACACTCATGCTTCCCACTGTCTTCTGTGAT
The DNA here is from genome assembly GCA_036873755.1 of Hanleya hanleyi. Lineage (NCBI taxonomy): Eukaryota > Metazoa > Mollusca > Polyplacophora > Lepidopleurida > Hanleyidae > Hanleya > Hanleya hanleyi. Next base: position 12,063 of record JAVTVY010039453.1, on the reverse strand, counting down.
CAACTCTTATAATATTTTCCACGATCAAATAAGCCCGTATATCCCCTTGTGCCCATTCCCGCAGGATAATATAATCCAATGCCATAGCTTCCATCATCCAGCATTCCCAGACTCCAGCCTGTGTGCATGTATGTTCCCTTGTATCAATGGTAAATAATTCCTGATGCTTACTTCTCCCCATCATCACTGATTCTATTTGAATAATCTTGCCATTTCCCCTGACCCGTAGAAATACAAGGTACCCTTTCAAAGAAGTATACAAAGCCAAAGATAGGAAATTGCTGGCCACCAAGGAAACAAAGTTGATGTTTATGGGCAAATAATATATGGGGCATACAAGTGATCTGTCATGGGAATAAATGATGATAATTAAGATGATGGGAACCCTCTCAGACATGTCAGAAGAACGAAGTTGAATATGGGTGGGGTTGGGGCCATGCATAAATGCCATCAGAAAAATGCAGAGCAATTGCTGGGTAACTTTTTTATGTTGGGGTATTAAGGGTCAGATGATGGGTAGTTGGTGGGATTTATATGCATTGTAACGATGCATTCCATTGAACTGTCCAATAGAAAACACTTGACTTTTTACAATACTGGTGGACATTTTGGATTTGTCGGAGTCCTCTGCAATTTGAGTTCCACAGATTACAATCCCAGCAGTCTTTTGTGGTAGGTTGTGCCCAGCAGAATCCCAGAAGCCTCCAACACAACCGTGGCAATGGAGTCAATGTAATCCATTTCTTGTTATTGTTATCAGTCATGTGGGGGGAGGGATAAATAATTGTATGCCCCATGTGGGCACCTGATTTGGCAATAAATACATTCTATTCTATTCAAACCCAGCAGTCTTTTATGGGCGGCATTGACGGCAACCCAAGCATGCAGTCTCCCTGTACAATCCCAATAGTCTCGCAACCCATCAGATTTCTTTGGGTGCTAGTGTCTAGCAGTCTTTTACAGTTGATGTGCAACACAGTTACATCAGTCTTGTGGTTGATGATGCTCAGCATAGCTCCAACAGACTTCTGTGGGTGATGGTGACCAGGACAGCCGGGTGATCTGATGGTGACCAGGACAGCCGGGTGATCTGATGGTGACCAGGACAGCCGGGTGATCTGATGGTGACCAGGAAAGCCGGGTGATGGTGACCAGGACAGCCGGGTGATGGAGACCTGGACAGCTGGGTGATGGAGACCAGCACAGCCGGGTGATGGAGACCAGCACAGCCGGGTGATGGTGACCAGGACAGCCGGGTGATGGAGACCTGGACAGCTGGGTGATGGAGACCAGCACAGCCGGGTGATGGAGACCAGCACAGCCGGGTGATGGAGACCAGCACAGCCGGGTGATGGTGACCAGGACAGCCGGGTGATGGAGACCTGGACAGCTGGGTGATGGAGACCAGCACAGCCGGGTGATGGAGACCAGCAACAGTCCCAGCAGTCTTCTTTGGGTGATGGTCACCAGGACAGTCATGTGATGGTGACCGGGACAGTTGAGTGATGGTGACCAGGACAGTCGAGTGATGGTGACCAGCGCAGTCAGTCTTGTGGTTGATGATGCTCAGCATAGCTCCAACAGACTTCTGTGGGTGATGGTGACCAGGACAGCCGGGTGATCTGATGGTGACCAGGACAGCCGGGTGATCTGATGGTGACCAGGACAGCCGGGTGATCTGATGGTGACCAGGAAAGCCGGGTGATGGTGACCAGACAGCCGGGTGATGGAGACCTGGACAGCTGGGTGATGGAGACCAGCACAGCCGGGTGATGGAGACCAGCACAGCCGGGTGATGGAGACCAGCACAGCCGGGTGATGGTGACCAGGACAGCCGGGTGATGGTGACCTGGACAGCTGGGTGATGGAGACCAGCACAGCCGGGTGATGGAGACCAGCACAGCCGGGTGATGGAGACCAGCACAGCCGGGTGATGGTGACCAGGACAGCCGGGTGATGGAGACCTGGACAGCTGGGTGATGGAGACCAGCACAGCCGGGTGATGGAGACCAGCACAGCCGGGTGATGGTGACCAGGACAGCCGGGTGATGGAGACCTGGACAGCTGGGTGATGGTGACCAGCACAGCCATGTGATGATGACCAGCACAGCCGAGTGATGGTCACCAGCAACAGTCCCAGCAGTCTTCTTTGGGTGATGGTCACCAGGACAGTCATGTGATGGTGACCGGGACAGTCGAGTGATGGTGACCAGCGCAGTCAGGTGATGTTGACCAGCACAGCCGGCTGATGTTGACCAGCACAGCCGGCTGATGTTGACCAGCACAGCCACCTGATGTTGACCAGCGCAGTCGGGTGATGTTGACCAGCACAGTTGGGTGATGGTGACCAGCACAGCCAGGTGATGTTGACCAGCACAACCAGCTGATGTTGACCAGCACATTTGGGTAATGGTGACCAGCACAGCCGGGTGATGTTCACCAGCACAGCGGTGTGATAGTGACCTGCACAGCCGGGTGATGGTGACCAGTGCAGCCGGGTGATGGTGACCAGCACAATCCCAGCAGTCTTCTGTGGGTGATGGTGACCAGGACAGTCATGTGATGGTGACCAGGACAGCCGGGTTACGTTGACCAGCACAGCTGGGTGATGTTGACCATCACAGTCGAGTGATGTTGACCAGCACAGTTGGGTGATGGTAACCAGCACAGTCGGATGATGGTGACCATCACGGTTAGGTGATTTTGACCAGCACAGTTCGGTGAGGGTGACCAGCACAGTCAGTTGATTCGGGTGATGGTGACCAGCACAGTCGGTTGATGGTGACCAGCCCAGTCGGGTGATGTTGACCAGCACAGTCGGTTGATGGTGACCAGTGCAATCAGGTGATGGTGACCAGCACAATCCCAGAAGTCTTCTATGGGTGATGGTGACCAGGACAGCCGGGTGATTGGGACCAGGACAGTCGGGTGATGATGACCAGTGCAGTCGGGTGATGATGACCAGGACAGCCAGGTGATGGTGACCAGGACAGCTGAGTGATGATGACCAGGACAGCTAAGTGATGGTGACCAGGACAGCTGGATGATGGTGATCAGCACAGCTAGGATATGATGTCCAGCACAGCAAGGTGATGGTGACCAGCGAAGTCAGTTGATGTTCACCAGCACAGTCGGGTGATGTTCACGAGCACACATGACCAGCACAGCTGGGTGATGTTGACCAGTACAGCCAGGTGATGTTGACCAGCACAGTCAGGTGATGTTGACCAGCACAGTCGGGTGATGGTGACCAGCACAGTTGGGTGATGTTGACCAGCACATTGGAGTGATGGTGACCAGCACAATCCCAGAAGTCTTCTATGGGTGATTGTGACCAGCACAATCCCAGCAGTCTTGTATAGAAGATGGTGATCAACACAATCCCAGCAGTCTTGTATAGAAGATGGTGACCAACACAATCCCAGGAGTCTTGTATAGAAGATGGTGACCAACACAATCCCAGGAGTCTTGTATAGAGATGGTGACCAACACAATCCCAGGAGTCTTGTATAGAGATGGTGACCAACACAATCCCAGGAGTCTTGTATAGAGATGGTGACCAACACAATCCCAGGAGTCTTGTATAGAAGATGGTGACCAACACAATCCCAGGAGTCTTGTATAGAAGATGGTGACCAACACAATCCCAGGAGTCTTGTATAGAGATGGTGACCAACACAATCCCAGGAGTCTTGTATAGAGATGGTGACCAACACAATCCCAGCAGTCTTGTATAGAGATGGTGACCAACACAATCCCAGGAGTCTTGTATAGAGATGGTGACCAACACAATCCCAGGAGTCTTGTATAGAGATGGTGACCAACACAATCCCAGGAGTCTTGTATAGAGATGGTGACCAACACAATCCCAGCAGTCTTGTATAGAGATGGTGACCAACACAATCCCAGGAGTCTTGTATAGAGATGGTGACCAACACAATCCCAGCAGTCTTGTATAGAAGATGGTGACCAACACAATCCCAGCAGTCTTGTATAGAAGATGGTGACCAACACAATCCCAGCAGTCTTGTATAGAAGATGGTGACCAACACAATCCCAGGAGTGTTGTATAGAGATGGTGACCAACACAATCCCAGGAGTGTTGTATAGAGATGGTGACCAACACAATCCCAGGAGTCTTGTATAGAAGATGGTGACCAACACAATCCCAGGAGTCTTGTATAGAAGATGGTGACCAACACAATCCCAGGAGTCTTGTATAGAAGATGGTGACCAACACAATCCCAGGAGTCTTGTATAGAGATGGTGACCAACACAATCCCAGGAGTCTTGTATAGAAGATGGTGACCAACACAATCCCAGCAGTCTTGTATAGAGATGGTGACCAACACAATCCCAGGAGTCTTGTATAGAGATGGTGACCAACACAATCCCAGGAGTCTTGTATAGAGATGGTGACCAACACAATCCCAGGAGTCTTGTATAGAGATGGTGACCAACACAATCCCAGGAGTCTTGTATAGAGATGGTGACCAACACAATCCCAGCAGTCTTGTATAGAGATGGTGACCAACACAATCCCAGGAGTCTTGTATAGAGATGGTGACCAACACAATCCCAGCAGTCTTGTATAGAGATGGTGACCAACACAATCCCAGGAGTCTTGTATAGAGATGGTGACCAACACAATCCCAGCAGTCTTGTATAGAAGATGGTGACCAACACAATCCCAGCAGTCTTGTATAGAAGATGGTGACCAACACAATCCCAGCAGTCTTGTATAGAAGATGGTGACCAACACAATCCCAGGAGTGTTGTATAGAGATGGTGACCAACACAATCCCAGGAGTCTTGTATAGAGATAGTGACCAACACAATCCCAGGAGTCTTGTATAGAGATGGTGACCAACACAATCCCAGGAGTCTTGTATAGAGATGGTGACCAACACAATCCCAGCAGTCTTGTATAGAGATGGTGACCAACACAATCCCAGGAGTCTTGTATAGAGATGGTGACTCAACACAATCCCAGCAGTCTTGTATAGAGATGGTGACCAACACAATCCCAGGAGTCTTGTATAGAGATGGTGACCAACACAATCCCAGCAGTCTTGTATAGAAGATGGTGACCAACACAATCCCAGCAGTCTTGGGTGAATATACATGCCCAGCACAATCTCAGTCTTCTATACACGTGTGAGCACAGGCTGCCCAGTACAATATCTCAGCAATTTTCAAATTGGTGATGTTGCAAAGCTTAATAATTTTGACTGCTCAGTACATTCCCAATGATGGCATTTCCATACCAGAAATGCTGCAAATTTTTTTTATGTCAATGGTAGCAGTTTACCAAATCCCACCATTTTGCTAGCAAGATTGCCCAGCATTTTGCCCAGCAGGTGCCCAGCAATCACCCTGCAATTCTTTTCAGTAACGAAGTGGTTGGATTTGAAATAGTTTGGGTATGAAATGGCCAGTACCTGTTAGATAAAACCATCTGGGGAAATATATCTTGGTCAAGGTATAGAGTTACAAGCTTACAGTCAATCGTCTTTATAACGACCACATTTTAGGTGTAATAAATCATAGGTAAATCCAAAATGGTGGCCATGAGGGGTCATTGATGAATTTCCAAAATGAGAAAAAAGAAGAAGAAATTCTCGAGATACCATGTAGCTCTGATGTGTATATGGTAGTTAATTGGACTGATTACATTGTCTTACGTCCCCAGTCTCATACAAGATCAATAGAGAACTGAAACGTTGTGACTTTGTAGCTTATCAAAACGGGTTATGTTGATCTTATTAACCTAATCTCCTAGATCATGGGAAAATTCTAGATGGCAGCCATGTGGGGTACCTGTATCAGAATAGTGATGTTTTCATCTTTCTTTCTTCAAACTTTTTTGTTTTCTGCAGATAAAAGTGGACGAAAACTATTTTGTTCCATTTCAGATAATTATTTTCTAATTTAACTTTTTGTGAAGAAAATCATTTAAAAATTTGAAAAATCAGCCTAAAAATGCTTTCTGGAAAATGATGTCACTCTAAAATCATAAGTGTAGCCATCTTGGATTTGTTTATACATTGTCTCTTAGAGCTTGACCCAAGGGTATAGTGTGGTAACTTTAACCTCATTAGTCTCGGAGATTACCAAAATACCCCCCAGGCTGGGACTGGTACACCCCAAAATGTCCAGACCAGATGGAGCAGGAACACAACTGGGCTGGGTGGTGCTTTTTTGGTTCGTCGTGATATAGCTGAAATATTGTTGAAAGCAACGTTAGATTCTATTCACCCACTCACCAGACCAGATGGGGTTGGCATCGTATTATTGTTACGGTGCACCTCTGACTGAGAGTATATCTCTATTTGGGTAGGATCAAAGGTGTTTAAATGTCCCTATATGCATTATACATGTCTAGTTATTTTTCTGTCCTTCTCGTCCCTTACCTCAGCTAGTTCTTTATCCCCGATCAATAATCCGAGTGCAGAGTCTGATTTTACTCGTGTTAATTCTGTCATGGAGACCGACTGAACTTCTACATGTCCATAGCGATGAAGACTGCCATTGTACGGAGAAGATATCCATATTTTAATAGTGGTGGTGTTGTATTTTGTTGTAGAGTGGTGGTATTACATCTTGATGGTCTGATATATATATGACATGACACAGGATGAGGTGAAGTGGTAAAGTCTGCCAAGAACAGGACCATACATTCGGAGGTTTTATGGTCTAAGACAGGGACTGGACTACTGCCAGCTGATATAGGATAGTTCATTCCTGACCTTTTTACCCTCGTAAGTTGTTTTGTGGTTCTCTTGGTGTGATTTATTTTCTTTTCAATGCTGTATAAATGGGGGGTTTAAAGCTACTTCATATGATCTGGAAAGTGTCTTGAGCAATGTTTATAGTCTAACTCACATCTTCTGCTGCAGTGTTTATTTTATCTCTCTAACATGTTAAAGATGATTGATCCTGTCGGAGGTGGTAACACACAGACATGTTCCCGGTACATATAACTTTGTTGGTGCAATATGCTTAGAAATTTAAACTCTGATATATCGGTGGTTCTGTGTTGTTTATGTGTGTCGGGTAACAGAGATGGTACAGAGAATACACACTTAGCTTGCTATGTACATGGACTGACTATATGTTCCATATACCTTTAACATGTTTATGATCAGCATAAAGAGTTCTGATGTTTTCTATTTAAATGCAGTTCATTGCTATACAGCTATCCATATGTGTCACATGATAGTTTGACTGATATGACTTATCACCAAAATATCGGAATTGCGAGCTGACACTCCGTGACTTTGTAGTTTATAATATTGGGGTCATTTTGAGCCTATTTGCATTATCCCAGATCGTGGGAAAATTCAAAATGGCAGCCATTGGGGTACCAGAAAAATCCTGATGTTTTCATTATTTTTCTTCAAAAATTCCTGCTTTTCTTTGAGGGAAAGTCGGCACAATCTATTTGACTCGTATCAGATAATTATTTACTAATTCATCGTGTAGTTTTTACGTAGAAACCAAAATCATCCCACAAATGTCTTTTAGTTTGCGATGTCAGACTAGATGGAGGTAAAACCTGTTTATCCCTGTATTTATATTCATCAGACAAGGTTGTAGCAAGTTCTATCCATTCGTTCCTCCATCTGTATGTCCATTAACTTTTGTTGCCTGTGTGATATCTCCAGTTCCAAACAATAACTGACCAGTGCCAAAGTTTGTATAGGGCCGGAAATAACTTCATTGCCCAAAATTCAGAAAATCATTGAAAATTATTCAAAATCTCAAAATCCATGTCCCAAGCCTTGAAATTCGTGGAATATAACTAAATTTACAGTTATAGGTCCATGGAAAGTCCTGGAAAATGCTTAAGGCACATATCAAACAGACTTGACAAATCTCATGAAACTTGGTCAGTTCAATGTGTTTGTTTGACGGTCGTGTGAATTTTAGGCTGTAGAAAGTGAACAAGAGTTCACAGTGAAGGAGACCAGTAAAGCTGAGATTTGGAGGCTTTGACTTGGAGACAAAGTCACAAGATGCCAGCTGACTTATTTGGACATACATGACATATGTCAATTACTGTATCAAATGTTACTGCCAGTCGTGAGAAATTCAGCCAACGAAGTGTGCACTTGTAGATTTTACTGCACAAAAAATCTTCCCAAAGTCCTCATTTTAACTAATAGAATACTTCTTTAAATCACAATAGGTTATACGATGAGATTTCACAAAATCTTTAGAGTTACTATGAGGATTCGTACGATACCAAATTTCAAGTGGTGGGTTGGATTAGATTTTTTTTCTCAGGCTAGAGAGAGAAAATACCTATTTATTTCCTTCATTAATATAATTGGATATTCATATACCTGTTGTTTTGCAATGGTTTCGGCACTATCTCGAATATTCAAATATGCTTGCCGCATATCTGTTGCCGCACCTCCCCGGTCCCTCTTTGAACACTCGATCCTCAAACCCTCACCACCACCTTGGGTACTGGCTCCACCCTGAATCTACCTACTGAGTTTCACTCCACCCCCATCTCATATAGCTTGATATATGTTAAAGCTTACATCTTCATATGCTTTTGGGACATATTCATTACCCAAGGGGGTTGCCAACACTCTCAGTCTCAGGGAACTGAGCCCCCACCTCCCAAACTAAGCCTTTCTCCATCCTATAACCTCATATATTATGAAGGCTTATGTCATTTTACACTTGTTTGGCACATTCATTATTCCCAGGGGGTTATCCTCACCCCTTGTGTACTGAGCCCCACCCTCTATCTTTTAAACTAGCCTCACCCGACCCCATAAGCTCATATATTCTGTAAGCTTGCATCATTGGGGGCCCTCGTTGGCCGAGTGGTCTAAGGTGCTTCTCTGGTGACTGCTAGCCTCACACCGCTGAACCGGCACGGGTTCGAGCCCAGCTTGTCCATGTGTGAAAGTTTGTCAGTTACTTGCCGCAGGGCAGTGGTTCTCTCCGGGTACTCCGGCTTCCTCCACCAATCAAACTGACTGTCACCATATGAGTGAAACAAACTTGAGTGTGACATTAAGCCAAATTCCCTCCTCCTCTGCTTGCATCATTGTATACTTGTGGGACACATCCATTACCCCCATAGGATTGTCCCCATTCCCAAGGAACATCTCGAACTAAGCCTTGCCCCAAGTATATTCTGTAACCTTATGGGACATCATTGTATACTTATAGGACAATAGCTACTGATCCCCACCCTTTATCTCCATTTGGTTCGATTGAACACTAGTGTGGTTCCTTTGTTATGCCAATTAATGCAGTATTGCACAATTTTGCATTTGTTCTTGGAAAGTTTAAATGTAGATTCAGCACTGTCTGGAGAGTTGATTTTATTTCCACAATGGAGATGTATAACAATGGGGGCACAGTGTAGGTAGGTAAGTAGGTAGGCCATGTATTTCTGTACCACCCAAAACCTGAGCCAGCTGCTATGTGTATATTTCTGGTGCTTATCTTAGAGTTACGAGCCAAGTGCTATAGCTCTCAATGCTGCACACTTTTTTCTTGTGCCAACATTTCACCCCTAAGTGCGTCTGCTCTCAGTAACAAGTGGAAACAGTCAGACTGCGTTGTTGTTTTGAAGAGAGCAAATGTCGTGATAGCTCCATGTCGTCGTCAGTATGAATTCCAAACCGAGTAATGGTGTGGTCAAGATGGCGGAGAAGAAACCTCCTGTTCAGCTCGGACTGGTGGTCAATATCTTGGTCATGTTGGCCTTGTTACTTCTCCTGCTCAGTTCCATAGACTGGTAGCTCTGGCTGTAACTTCATTATACCTGCCTACCTTCAGCCCATACTCCCCACGCTATGTAGCCTCACTTTGCACCCTTCAATTACTGGTTTACCTAGGTAAGTGAAACTCCTGTCAATCATTTCTCCCTTGTTTATATCCCGCTAATATTATCTGGAAGAATGATCAATTCTCAATATACATGTGGTACCAGTACGGTACTGTAGTTTTTATATGCCCACCCATTATGTGATGGCAATTTCCCTTCATCTGTCGGACCATTCGTGTCCAGTACACTAGGTTGAGATGATGTGTCGCTTATCAAAATTGAGGTCGACATCAGAGGTCAAGGGTCAATGTGGCCTAAAAATCTGGAAATAATTGAAAACTGCTCAATATTTTTTGAGTGGATTTGTATGGGGGAAAAGATGTGTCACGTATCAGCATTGAGGTCAAATGTCATTGTGACCCCAAAATAGGGAAATCTTTAAAGGTTATACCAAATGACTCTATACTACTTTGCATTAAAACATACCCAGTAGCATTCCAAACAACAAATTAGTATTTTTTTCTCGAATAATGTCGTCGAAGTGGGTTTTAGGACACGAATAGCACACATGTGGGGGGAAACGTATTGGAGCCGTGACCTCTGGTGCATGACGTCACAACCTGATTACGATTGCGCCCTAAGCGTCAAAGTCTATGACGTCGGGCGTTGTTACGAAAGATTCACCCAACTGTGGGAGTTCTAGCGTGATGTCGCTGACATTTTGACGTCACAACAGGCATTTGAGCGAAATCGTAATCAGGTTGTGACGTCACAGGTCAAGCGGTCACAGCTTTCGCCGTTTTTGAAAGGGCATGAAATTGTCGCACTTTACTGCTGCTATTTCCAACCTTGGGCAGTTTGAAAACATACAAAAATGTAAAACAAGTCTATATAATCACCTCTACAACAATTTAGCACAAAAAAGTAGCAGATTTTGAGACCATTTTGTATAACCTTTAAAAAAGTGCATTTAGTTTTGTGTTTCAGTAGATACATGATATATCGCATAAAAAATTGAGGTCAAGGTCATTGTGACCCCAAAATCATGAAATGTTGCACTTTCGAAAAGTCGCCTGATAATTTTACTGAAGTGACCTAGATTTCCAACAACACATGCCCTTTGTTAGTTGCTGTTGGCTTGAAAATTGTTTGCCAAAATTGATTGGATTCTGTATATCTACCTGGAATAATTGTCTGTCATATCTTTTATTGGCAATGAATGGGGCCAAACTTCATTCACATTGATGGAGGTAAATGGACAAATATTGCAAATAGGCATCCCGAAACTGGTAAGTACTTCATGTAGGAAGATTTTTGTCTCGGTCTTTGTGTTGCTGAAATTGAAAAGGCACAAGTCTAAACATATTGTTGTCCCCAGACTTTGCTATTGTAGGTATTGTCTCGTGATTCTTACATGGACTATGAACCCCGAAACTGAAATGTGAAATCTCTTGATCTCCTGTAAAACATACAGGAAATTTCTATAAGCATACGAGGAAATTGTTGAGGTGTAAGTGAACCGAGTGTTGTCGTTGTTACAGAGTATTTTGAAAAGTGCTGAAAAGACTATACCTGAAGAAAATGGCATTGTACATGTATGTGCAGTGCATTTAGTTCCTGGACTTGTGTAAATGGTAAATATTGATCATGCAAGCCTGTAACCCAACAATGAAAACATTGCAATTAGGCTGTGTCGCTTTTGTTCAATTCAAATTATATTCAATTTGGAATAAGCTGACTGCAAAATAAAGGAAAAGATTATCAGTGGAATATTTGACAAAATAAATTTGGGAAATTGTTTAAAATTCATTGTCAACTTTTCCGCCAAAAGTGAATCGCCCTTACCAATATTTGATAACCTTTTTCTGTATTTTGCAGGAGTTCATTCTATATCGCAAATATTTGGATTGACCAGAAGTGACACAGCCTAAATTGTAATGTTTTCACTTTATTTTTAATTAAAAATTTGTGTGAATGTGAGTTATATATGGAAAAGTAAAATGTCGACATTTGCCTGTCATCAATGTACTACTCAAACTGGTTATTTTGCCGCATTCATGTACTTCAAATCTGTGGCCATACTGAGTGCTGCTATAAATTACCCTCTATCTTGTGTATTGGCTGTTATATGGGATATTTAACACTGGGCTAATTCCATATGAATCAATATAATGGATTTACTATATATAACCTCATTTTCTGGCATTCTATGGATCCGATGACCCAATATTTTCTTGTAATATAAGTTATTTCCTGCTTCAGCT
>JAVTVY010039452.1:0-15851 GCA_036873755.1 Hanleya hanleyi | reverse complement strand
TATATCTGTTTTTTATTAATTCCCCCATATATACCCATGTGCAGCGAAGTTCATGTTGATATATGCTGGCTTGGAGCGTGATCTGTGTTTTTGCCACTCTAAGATTCCATATGTAAATACTACGATAAATCAGTGCAACTAAATAAAAAATTACTGATATCTGATACCAGTCGTTTTAATAAATTATAATAAAACAAATCAGATTCGCCATAGAAGCAGATGTCATGTAGAACATTCTGCCTCTACAGCTTCTTTGACTTGTTATCTCCCTCGTGTTGTCCAATTCGAAAGACTCTATATGTTAAGCTAAGTAAATCATGATGTATGATACTCAATGGACAAGGAATAAGGCAAATGTGTAGATAAATGCATTCTATCGACAATACCGAAGAGAATTATGAGCTACGTTAAGCCTTTCGGCATTGTTACGGAAGCGATAGTGGTCTGGATTGTTTGCAAACCCCGATGACCGAGAGAAATCTAAGGACGTCGAAATTGCTATTAAAATCTCTCACTGAAAAGCGGCTGACATACAGCCTTTTTGGAAATCGCAGGAATTTGCCCAAAATATATTACATTTGAAGTGAAACTGTTTCACAAAACGACTTAGTCGAATCTACCTTTCGCAATTCAATTCTTAGATAAAAGATTCTCCTCGACGGACCGTCGGGTACATTCAGGCCAGGCATAATTTTTTGGTTCGTACTTTCCCTCTTCTTCCTATGTCTGCAGTATGAAGACTATATTTAATCAGCGATAACTGCGATGTAAGCATAATGGTCCTGTTTTGCAAGAAGAAGATCATTTGATGCATATTTGCCATATTTACACCACTTATTAACAGTTAAATATCAGACCCAAAGCCCAAGCCGGAAGGGTCCGTTTCCCCCAACATCGGGTAATGGTGAATTATGGATAAGAATATTTTCCTTTGGTACCACCAGTATCAAAAGTACAATGGTTCAGTGAGTGGAATGAAGCCGTTGATGATTTCGCTCGTGTCTCCGTCAAGCGTTGTGTCCGATTTAACACCATGCATGCAGACCTCGAATATATGGTGTTGGAATGGGCGAAATCCATTGTGTTATCGGCAGACTTAACCAGATAGATCATATCGCCAAACAGGTTGTAGACTACAGCGGTAGTTTGCCATCAGCGTGTCATAATATTCGATAAACTTGTACCGAAACAATGTCTGGTTTGTTTCAAATTCCATTCTGTATATTCATGGCACTGTCACAGAAATTGACTTCCAATGGAAAATCGAAGCCATAACCTTTCCTTTACTCTGATAGACCATATCGGCGATACAATTCAGAATCAGTCGATTTGTTTATTATCTAAGACTTAAGTTCAACATCTCGGCTGATGTCGATCGCCTTTGGTGCACGGTTCAGTACAACAAACCAAGCTCGCCGCTCTGGTTAATACTTCTGGTCTACATCAAGGTTTCCTTGGATCGCACGAATGTGATAATAATCAACACGATACTGTTAAAACCATTTGCCATATAACGAGAGGTCTCTGCGTCTTCGCCGGATATCTTTGATGGATTCGTGAAAGATTAGACAAACAGAAATCGGCAAGAGACGTCAAACCAGAAACTATATACACAGACATTTTACTGTCTAAGCAACTATCACATATCGATCTGACATGTACATCTACCTGCTGACCTGGAAAAATGACGGAGAGATAATGTCTGCCCTTCCATGTTCTATCCAAGAGAGGGACGATGCCCATAAACTTCATATCTGCTGGAGTACACGCCAACATTTAGACAGTGTATAAAAGATATTATCGTCCGCTGTTTTCTATGGTAGATTTGTATCTAATACCGTTTATGCCGGTGCTAGGGGCCGTGTGATCATGTCATCCAAGTTTCCACATGAACAGGTACAATAAAAGCGTACCTGAGATACAACACATATCACGAATCGTTAGATTCTTGGTATGTACTTTAGACTAGGTTAGCCAGAAGACTATACTGTGAAGTCATGTGGCTCTGTCAGTATGTCGGCACCTCTTTCCACTTCCCTTATATGCGTTGTAATTTTTACCTGTATATGGCGAGATTCTACTGGTGGATGTTTCGTTCCCAAGGCCCGCCCCCTGTACAGACCTTTTGGTCTTTGATATATGTTGGCATTGTGGGAAGTTGATGCTGGGTCGACATCGGGCCTTACGGACTAGTCTTTTGTGTTAAATCGATACAGCTCACCAATACTCAGTGTACGAGTTGTCACAGCGACACAGCTCAACAATTACCAATATACGAGTTGTCAGAGCATTTCCATCATAGCTCTCTACATTTGTATCTAATACCGCTTATGCCGGTGCTAGGGGCCGTGTGGTCATGTCATCCAAGTTGCCACATGAACAGGTACGATAAAAGCGTACCTGAGATACAACACATATCACGAATCGTTAGATGCTTGGTATGTGCTTTAGAATAGGTTAACCAGAAGGCTATACTGTGAAGTCATGTCGCTTTGTCAGTATGTCGGCACCTCTTCCCACTTCCCTTATATTCGTTGTAATCTCATCTATATTGGAGTGATGGAGCGCTGTCCAATTTTTTCGTGATGAAATGTCATTTTGTATTATTCACGGAAATAAATCACTTTCATTCCAGAAGCACAACTCATATGAAACATTTCAACATAGTTAAATGATCATGCTCAGCTGCATGACCGCTTGCAGCGTTATCTATACTTTTTATAATCACGGATACAAGTCCGCCTGAAGTGCCATTTATGTGGTTCTTTCATAGAAAACTCAAAGCTTTCTCGTTCCCAACTGAGGGCCTGGATGTTCGAGATTTAGGATGTATCGTTAAATTTCTGACAAACCACGGATCTTATCAATCAATCTTAGACCGGAAATAGGTGTTGTCACTGTGCTCAAAGAGGGAATATATCTATATATATATACACGAGATTAACATAGATTGTGCTCCAAGCGGACATATATCCATGAATTGTATAATAGAAAATAGATATAGATGGCGTTGCGAGTATGCATGAAATGACCATCGAAAGGGACATATATCTCGATATTCATTGAAAACCAGCGCGTACAGTGTCAACAAGACGGACTATACGGTGTTCAAATCGGAACACTCGCATGAAATGTGTAAAATGTGTTGAAGAATGCCTAAAGATGTAAGAGAATGCTAAATAATTAGTAAATTTAATAAGGGAATTCATAATTGATCAAACGTAATGAACTAATGGCGTTAATGTTTTGGAAACATCTTAAAAACCTCTTGATCGGATCAAGTTGTTTTTAACATTCTTAGCCTCATTTACAAACGGGCAAATTGTTAAATTTGACAACATTACAGTGACATTTTGCCTTACATATTGTACACCTTTCACAGGAGAGATTTTATACCTGTGTATAGATGGCACTCAAAGGCAAAATATATCTTTGCATTCTTTAAAAAAAAAACATCCGTGGTTTCAAAGGGGAAATAAATTTCATCGTTTTTATCGAAAACAACACAGATCGCGCTCTAGGCGGACATTTAGGAAATCCCTGATGCGGGATCCTGCAGATCTAATAGATTATCAAAAAATATCGAAATTTTTTTTCTCTTTACATTTACAAGAAACGACGTTAATCAAATCTCAATCATATTGACTCGTAGTGCTCACATCCGTGCCGCTCAAATGGACGAACACAGATGACGCCCCAGGCCTGTATATATCCGGGCTTTCCATTAGAGCATAAATGGAGCTTCGGGCGGATGCATGCATTTCCTTGAATTTTATTTTCATCAAATATAGATGACACTGCAGGCGAACTTATACCCGAGCATCTTAGATAGCTCTTGAAATGTTCCAAATGATACCTGCTACTGGAATGAAAGTGATTTGTTATTTTGATTCACAAGAAATGACATATCAGATCTCAAATAATCGTGTTTTTATATCCATTGGATGTATCGTAAAACATGCATTCGTAAGCTTTAAGAATGTCCGCTGGTGGTAAATCAAAGTAATTAACTTTTTGAATAATGTGTGTTGTTGCATTCATAATTGTGTAATATGAGGAAAAACAAAGAAAAAAATATAGGTTGGTGTGCATTTTTTAGCTGTAGGCAACGTTAAGTAGACTGACCCATGCTCAATTTGATAACCCAGAAAGCATAGGGAATAGCCCTATTTTTGAAGCATATTCATGAAAAATTCATATAAATAGTATTTAACTTTTTCTTATATTCTAACTGTTTGCAGATAATCACAATGTCTATCAAAATTTAGCAAATTGGATGGATGGTGGTGTGCAAAATTCTCGGCTAGAAGGCTTTTAAAGGAAATCCCCATCTCTTAACCTAGGGAAGGGAGATAACCCAATAGAAAAACAGTCATAAACCACCAGCGGACATCCTTAAAAGAAAGGAAGCTAGATGGCGCTTCAAACGGGCAGATATCCAGGGTTTTCATGCAGTGAGCAGCATGGCGGCCGTTCCAAGCAGAAATATTCCAGCATTTAAAAATCAACATCAATTCCTCTAGAAGAGGCTACAAATTGTGTTCGTTCCTCCGCGTACCGCCCCGTCTTCCCGTAATATTGCTAAACGATATTGACTTTTTTTTAATTATGGACGCAATTAATTCTCCAGGCAGTGGTTTTATTGCTTTCGTAAATGCAGACATACCCAAATAAAAAACAACAACAGGTGTTTGTTCTCTCCGACGGCTGTTTTAACTTTTGATAACTAATGTAAATATTGTAAATATGCATCAAATTATCTCAATATTCCAGGAAAGGACCATTATGCCATTTTTGGCAACTTTAAGTCGAAAATAGTCTAGTTACAATGTATAAATCAATACAAATTCAAGTGGTGCGCTTTGAACGTCATCTGTGTTGTTCTCGAAGAAAACGTCGAGATATATTTCCGCTTCGAGTCTCAACTGAACGGTTTCTAATAAAATTGCAACGACATCTACATTTGTTCTTGATATATACCCCGATATATTTTCATGTACAGCGCAATTCTTGTTGCTGTTTAAGACCTTATGTATGCCGGTTTGGAGCGTCATTTGTGTGTTTCCCCATTCGAAGATTCCAGATGTAATACTATGATAAAATCAATGCAACTATGTACAAATAAAAATGAGATCCCATATAAGTCGTTTTAATAAATCACATAAACAAATCAGATTCACCCTAGAAGCAGATGTCATGTAGTACATTCTGCCTTTACAGCTTCTTTGACTTGTTATCTCGCTTGTGTTGTCCAATTTGATAGATTTGGAACAACGATAAAATGGTCTACATGTCAAGATAAGTTAATCATGATATATTATACTCAATGGACTAGGAATCGGGCAAATGTGTACATAAATGCATTATATCGGCAATACCGAAGAGAGTTAAGTTGTTAAAAAATGCCATTCCTTTCGGCGTTGTTACAGAAGCGATGGTGGCCTAGCTTGTTTGCAGGCCCTGATAACCGAGAGAGAAATCTACGGATGCTATTAAATACTATTAAATCTTTCACTGAAAAGTGGCTGACATTCAGCCATTTTGGGAATCGTAAAAACGTGATGGTACGATAAGGCGGTTTTAATGTAACGGCAAGAGAATATATAAGTACACAATATGTGAAAGTTTCAGTGCGATTGCGTTATTATTTTTGTTATCACATGAAACCGAAATCCACAGCTTGCGCTATTTCGTGAAAAAAGGGTCTAAATCGAGGGTTCATACTCCATGTGAGAATCACGAGACAATGCATACAATAGCCAAGTCTGAGGACAACAATGTGTCTAGACTTGAGCCTCTTCAGCGACACAAAGAGTCAGACAATAGCTTCCTACATGACGTATCTACCAAATCGAGTCCTTCAGACACGCATTTTGACGCGAAGGACCCCTTGGACCAAAACGCCATTTAACCTGGTGTTGTATGGTAAAATTATATCCTCACAGCTGGAAGATCTTTTTGGTCCAAGGAGTCCTTCATACTAAAAAATGAGAAGTTATGATTCATAACGTTTGAAGTTTTCGTAAGTAGATTAAAATGACAAAATAGCCTGTTACAGTTGTTCGTATGTCGTAGTGTAGTGGATAGCACGTTGGATCACAAGCGCCTCGATATTTTCTTTTACCGAGTTCGAATTCCAGGAGAGCAACATGTGTGACGTCGACAAGTTATTTCAATCTTTCTCATTTTTGTAAAAAAAAATTGCATTTAGTATATCTGAAATAAGATTTTAGGTTATCAGTATGAACCAATTAGAAGTAAAATAAATATTGTTTACCGATGACACTGTACCGTGTGGACATTACGGGCTAGTCAAACGTTGAAATCGAACGATCAGTCGCTCCGTTGATTGACAGTTGCCGCCGAAGACAAGTTGTACATTGCATGCATTGTGACAGATGGAGAGAGGAAATGTACATTCCTAAGAGTCGGCTGGCTGTGGGCAAAAACCCCGCCTTACAATACCATCTCCTTTACACAAAATATATTACATTTGAAGTGAACCTGTTTATGCAAGTTCGTCCTGACCACGAAAATACTCAGTCGAATCTCCCTTTCGCAATTTGATCCTTATCAAAAAGATTCTTCCCGACGGACCGACGGTTACATACATGTGTGACTCCAGGAATACTTTTGTGGTTCGTACTTTCCCTCTTCTATATGGTGTTGGAATGGGCGAAATCCATTGTGTTATTGGCAGACTTAACCAGATATATCATATCGCCACACAGGTTGTAGACTACAGCGGTAGTTTGCCACCAGCGTGTCATAATATTCGATAAATTTGTACTGAAACAATGTCTGGTTTGTTTCAAATTCCATTCTGTATATTCATGGGACTGTCGAAGCCATAACCTTTCCTTTTCTCTGTTAGACCATATCGGGAATACAATTCAGAACCATTGGAGTTGTGTATTATCTAAGACTTAAAGTTCAGCATCCCAACTGATGTCGAATCAGCTTTGCTGCACGGTTCAGTACAACAAACCAGGCTTGCCGATCAGGTTACTATAGTCTACGTCAACGTTCCCTTAGACCGCTCGAATATGACATTAATCAACAGGATTCAACCAAACACATTTGTCACATGAGAAGAGGTGTTGGGCTCTTCACAGCAGATCTTTGACGGATTCTGTGATATATAGTAGACAAACAAAAATCTGGATCTACACTGTCCAATGTCAAACCAGAAACAATATATACAGGCTGATGACTTTTAATTTCTAAACAACTCTCACACATCGATCCGACATATACAGCTACCTGTTGACCTGGAGAAATAACGAAGAAATGATTCCTGCTATTTGATACAAATTTCGTGAAAAAGAGTGGGACAACGCAGATAAACACGACATCTGTTCGAGTACACGTCAACATTAGACAGTGTATAAATCAAAATGAAATGCCCGGATATACGTCTGCCTTGAGTGCCATATCTGTTATCACTAATGAAATGCCTTTTTCTATGATAGTCTGAACTTTCATCTATATTGGATTTATGCGGCGCCATCCAACTTTCTTCTCCATGAAATTTCCTCGACACATGTTGCTGTCTAATGAAAATGCCGGATATTTATATACCGGCTTGGCACGACATACCAGCGCCATCTATGTGCTTCCTCCTTGAAGGTTCGAGATGTAAATACTAAGATAAAACAATGCCACTAAATAAAACACGAATACTTAAGATTTAAATCGTCGTTTCAATAAATCTAGGAAACAAATCTCATTCACCTTAAAATATGTCATATAAAACATGCTGCCTTTACAGATTCATTGGCGTTTGATCTTCATGGTGTTGTGCAATGCGAAGATTTGGAAGAACGATAAAATCATATGCATGATTCTCCCTCTGAAAACCGCGGATATCTGCCCGATCGGATCCGATAATAATCAGTAGGATTGAACCAAACCCATTTGCCGCATGAGAAGAGGTTTTGAACTCTTTCCCATTTGTCACACGAGAAGAGGTTTTGATCTCTTCGCAGAAGATCTTTGATAGATTCTGTGATAGATTAGACAAACAACAATGTGGATCTGCACCGTCCAATGTCAAACTAGAAATGCTGCTGCCACTGGAATCTGCCCGGATTTATGGTGGCTTTGAGTGCCATCTATATACTGGCACTAATGGTGGCTTTGAGTGCCATCTATATACTGGCACTAATGGTGGCTTTGAGTGCCATCTATATACTGGCACTAATGGTGGCTTTGAGTGCCATCTATATACTGGCACTAATGGTGGCTTTGAGTGCCATCTATATACTGGCTTTGAGTGCCATCTATATACTGGCAATAATGGTGGCTTTGAGTGCCATCTATATACTGGCACTAATGGTGGCTTTGAGTGCCCTCTATATACTGGCACTAATGGTGGCTTTGAGTGCCATCTATATACTGGCACTAATGGTGGCTTTGAGTGCCATCTATATACTGGCACTAATGCAATGCACGGTGCATGATCGCATGAAGTGCGATCTATGCTATTTCCAAAAGAATTCACAGATTGGGTTGCGACCGGTTGCGACCGGTTTTACTTTCTAATAAATTGCTATCCTCTTGAAATGCCATCTATGTTGCAATCTAATAAATATATTATTAATATTTAGGTTTTCCTCAGAGTGTATGGAAAGTTACGACATCCAGGAAAATATTTTATTATATTCCGAGTAGAAAGACATCACTTGGAGTGTGAGTGGTATCCCAGAGCGATTAGCCAGAACAACGACAAATTGTCTTTTATAATAAATAAAACAAGACTGTTTTATTCTTAACGGACGGTCGGATTTTCGGAAGCGTCTGCTAGGTTTCTTCTTTTATGTGAATATATACTGGCATCAATAACCATGCGAGGAGAATCGGGAGCTTCCCTATTACTAACGATAAACCAAGATTGTGACAAAAGCATTAGTCTCATAGATAATTAATTCCCAGTCCCAGTTCTCTTAAGTATAGTGAGTGGTCAAACGGCCCAGTCTCATATAATAATCACATTGTGTTTTTCCTGAAATAGTGTTTGGATGGATTTATCGCAAATTAGAGCAAAACTCCCAAGCCACTAGCATTTCCTCTGGGCAGGACTTCTTCCTGTGTCCGAATGTCTACCGGAGTTCATTTGACCCCGATAGCGTCAAGAGCGCTGAAACTTGGAAAATAAAAGAATGGCCTAACTGCAGTAGTAATGTCCTGTATTCGGTCAAGCAAGATGGGTGAATGGATTTATTGAATGCAAACGCAGATGTACTCATCCAGGATCGGCGGTCAGTACGGTCAAAACACTCGTCTGGGTAATTGGTTCTTACCGAAAGAAAATAATTGCTTTTTTTCTGACTGACCGATGCTTCCCTTACTTCTACTATTGTAGTCATTACTGGACGAGCCATTGAATTGAGGAATTATGGCGTATTAACCGTTGGAAATTTCTAGGTCAAGTGGAGAAATAACGACTTCTTAATCCATGCTCAATTGGAAAAGACACCACCGAATTCTTATTGATAGGAAATTTCGTGCAACCGATATTGCATGTAATCGAGCTCTCTAGTGTGAAGGGACACAAAAGGCATCAGCAAGACGACGCACATATAAATATTTAACTGTTGTTTCCTGCTTTCTAACTAGCCGATTCAGATCTATTGAAACAACCAACAAAATAATCCATTTATCAGCTTCCAGACGGGATAGGTTGACGTGACCTTGCATTCGCTCGATGTATCATTTGGGAGATCCAAGTCTTCTCAGAGAATGACAGCGAATTTCAATAGTTAGGTATCCTGAGATTTAATCTAAATTATTCATTTCGAAGCCGCCTCTTTGAAACATTCAAAGTTAAAATGCATGTCGAGTTTTACCTAATCCTCTCCCGAATCCTTGATATCAGTGAAAAACATAAGCTGATGATGTAATGGAAACAACTGTTACATCATGAGTTTTGCTGTTAATCTGTTTTTCTTTCACAACTAAAGCCAAGAAGAGACCTGGGTTTTTCTAATCGATTTCTTGGAATATTATGCAATGAAGTATCTTCTAGAATATACCAAGAAGAAATCTTATTAATCTTATTAGATGACGTCATAGACAGTTGGAAGAAATGATCTCACGTTTAGTAATTGGCAATTTCTACATGAGTTAGTCGCCGGTTTGATAACATAAAAAAAAAAAATATATATATAGCACATAAAACTAAAATCTAACTAATGCCATATGGTATACTTGATATTCATAAGAGAAAATCACGTATGAACGCGTTTCTGTTCTATGTTAAACACCATGATGCTTCTCCTAACTACAGGTTGACCAATGCAAGCCGTTACGTCAAACTTATTACATTGCTCTCTGGTAAATATGTGTGGCGAAATATCATTTAATGGAACCCACTTTCAACAGTTATCATCATAACTATATGTGATATGTGAAATCTTGCTATCTCATACCAAAGTAATTCCATACAGTCCTGCTGAATTTCTACCGTTCGGTTCCATGAAATCTTGCTTTGTCTTCTTGCCTGCGTGATCCCATTCCACATCTAGCAAACACACTACCATACCGGGATCGGACGAATTCACATTCCCTGAGAAAAAGTAATACCGGTACATGATGATGACAAAGGATTCAATGAGTCAAAGACAAACAAGCACACTTTAAAACGGCCACGAAAAACACGCGCTCTGTCGATACCTTCGAGAAGGAGAGCCGAAGGTTTAGTGTTCAATATTACCGAGAAGCAAATGTACCGTTAGACTTCCACACGCATCACCTGTTTCAGGATGATAGCGAAAGCCATTTGAGCCTGGGATTGTCCTCTTAAACTGAAGTTTACGGCCGAAGTGTACACGTCTAGATCAACCTCTTCTCACATATATTGTCGAAAATACCATAGAAGTTCAGTTTGACCGTACGTTGTCATACTGCCTTGGATCTGGTTGAACCGGTCACCTTTAAATCCCACCAGCGATAGGTTTTGGGTCAATAATTGTGAACGGTTTATGGATTGCAGAACCTATATATACGTTTTTACCAGCTCCTTCAGTACAAAGCTGATTATAGAATGCTCACACGGGACAGTCCAAACTCAGAAGTTTAATTTATCAGGTAACTGGCTTTCTTGTCAAAATTCTATTGTTCAGGCCTTGTACGGATTTGATATTTTTGGAACATCATGATGACTTGCCGGCATCATTGAAAACTGTTGACAGCTTCTCTCTTGCAGGAAACTAGCCTATTAATATGTATACTATGATTGTCCTTTTGAATTTGGTGCTAATACTGTTATATGGAATATGGAATAGGTCTTTGGATTATGGACGCGGATATTCTTTAATGTACGACGGCTGAATTATGAATGACGGAACAGACGCTTGTAATTTAAATTATAGAAAGCCTCCCGTCTAGTCCCATTGTGGCACCCAGACAGACCATTGTTCTCTTTTGTCTCGTGACCCTTAAATGAAAGGTAGACCATATATTTTCAGTAACAAAACTTTTCAGTAAACTAGAAAATATGACGAATTATCTTCCCACCTCTGAATTGGCGGCAGATTAGGCACTTTCAAAACTGGAACTGATAATAAAGGATTTAACCCAAATGTCACAAACAAGGATGATTGTGCTTCTCCGCGGTAGATCCACACTGGATTTAGTGATATAATTGTCAAACCCAGCAATTTTTATCTAAGAAAGCTACACATCAATCATGCAGAGGTACAACTATCTGCAGTTGTAGAGAATTCGAAATGCAATAATTTTCGCTATTCTGGTTAAAGATCCTGGGCACGAGTGGCACAACGCCCATGACGTTTGTATGAGAGCAACATATACACCGAAGAGAAGTTATCTTCCATCGTGGTATGGAATATTAAGTCTTTGTGACTGATTTCTGTTCCGGGATGGTGAGATCGCTATGAGACCTATCTCAGTGGGTGAGTAACTGATCATGACTGCCCGATCGGTTGATGTGGACCGATCTTTGTTTAACGTCTTCTTTACAGACTTTGAGGTTATACAAACTTGTATTATCCGTTTTATTTCAGAGCAAGAACTGAATATACTCCATATCAAGATGGAAGATAATTAGGTTCTCCACGGTGATTTAGACAACGTACACATGGAGATGAAATGCTTGTGACCGCCATGAATATAACAATGAAACAGAGTTAATACACATGCGCTAATATTGTAACTCTGTAGGGTTTTTTTTACCTGCATCTGTATTTCACAGAGCAGCTATGAATGTTACTGTCTTGTAACTTAAAAATAATGAAATGCCTCGATCTATAGTGCTTGGAATGCCACCTATATTCTGATACTCCATGAATTGCAAGATCGCTTGAAGCAAGATCTATATTATTCCCATAAGAATTCTCAGGTTGGAACGCGATCTGTTCTACTTTCTGATAAATTCCATTCTGTATATTCATGGGACTGTCGAAGCCATAACCTTTCCTTTTCTCTGTTAGACCATATCGGGAATACAATTCAGAACCATCGGAGTTGTGTATTATCTAAGACTTAAAGTTCAGCATCTCAACTGATGTCGAATCAGCTTTGCTGCACGGTTCAGTACAACAAACCAGGCTTGCCGATCAGGTTACTGTAGTCTACGTCAACGTTCCCTTAGACCGCTCGAATATGACATTAGTCAACAGGATTCAACCAAACACATTTGTCACATTAGAAGAGGTGTTGGCCTCTTCACAGCAGATCTTTGACGGATTCTGTGATATATAGTAGACAAACAAAAATCTGGATCTACACTGTCCAATGTCAAACCAGAAACAATATATACAGGCTGATGACTTTTAATTTCTAAACAACTCTCACACATCGATCTGACATATACAGCTACCTGTTGACCTGGAGAAATAACGGAGAAATGATTCCTGCTATTTGATACAAATTTCGTGAAAAAGAGTGGGACAACGCAGATAAACACGACATCTCTTCGAGTACACGTCAACATTAGACAGTGTACAAATGAAAATGAAATGCCCGGATATACGTCTGCTTTGAGTGCCATATCTTTCATCACGAATGAAATGCCTTTTTCTATGATAGCCTGAACTTTCATCTATATTGGATTTATGCGGCGCCATCCAAATTTCTTCTCCATGAAATTTCCTCGACACATGTTGCTGTCTAATGAAAATGCCGGATATTTATATACCGGCTTGGCACGACATACCAGCGCCCTCTATGTGCTTCCTCCTTGAAGGTTCGAGATGTAAATACTAAGATAAAACAATGCCATTAAATAAAACACGAATACTTGAGATTTAAATCGTCGTTTCAATAAATCTAAGAAACAAATCTCATTCACCTTAAAATATGTCATATAAAACATGCTGCCTTTACAGCTTCATTGGCGTTTGATCTTCATGGTGTTGTGCAATGCGAAGATTTGGAAGAACGATAAAATCATATGCACGATTTTCCCTCTGAAAACCGCGGATATCTGCCCGATCGGATCCGATAATAATCAGTAGGATTGAACCAAACCCATTTGCCGCATGAGAAGAGGTTTTGAACTCTTTCCCATTTGTCACACGAGAAGAGGTTTTGATCTCTTCGCAGAAGATCTTTGATAGATTCTGTGATAGATTAGACAAACAACAATGTGGATCTTCACTGTCCAATGTCAAACCAGAAATGCTGCTGCCACTGGAATCTGCCCGGATTTATGGTGGCTTTGAGTGCCATCTATATACTGGCACTAATGGTGGCTTTGAGTGCCATCTATATACTGGCACTAATGGTGGCTTTGAGTGCCATCTATATACTGGCACTAATGGTGGCTTTGAGTGCCATCTATATACTGGCACTAATGGTGGCTTTGAGTGCCATCTATATACTGGCACTAATGCAATGCACGGTGCATGATCGCATGAAGCGCGATCTATGCTATTTCCAAAAGAATTCACAGATTGGGTTGCGACCGGTTGCGACCGGTTTTACTTTCTAATAAATTGCTATCCTCTTGAAATGCCATCTATGTTGCAATCTAATAAATATATTATTAATATTTAGGTTTTCCTCAGAGTGTGTGGAAAGTTACGACCTCCAGGAAAATATTTTATTATATTCCGAGTAGAAAGACATCACTTGGAGTGTAAGTGGTATCCCAGAGCGATTAACCAGAACAACGATAAATTGTCTTTTATAATAAATAAAACAAGACTGTTTTATTCCTAACGGACGGTCGGATTTTCGGAAGCGTCTGCTAGGTTTTCTTCTTTTATGTGAATATATACTGGCATCAATAACCCTGCGAGGAGAATCGGGGGAAAAACCAAGATTAAACCAAGATTGTGGCAAAAGCATTAGTCTCATAGATAATTAATTCCCAGCCCCACTTCTCTTAAGTATAGTGAGTGGTCAAACGGCCCAGGCTCATATAATAATCACATTGTGTTTTTCCTGAAATAGTGTTTGGATGGATTGATCGCAAATTAGAGCAAAACCCCCAAGCCACCAGCATTTCCTCTGGGCAGGACTTCTTCCTGTGTCCGAATGTCTACCGGAGTTCATTTGACCCCGATAGCGTCAAGAGCGCTGAAACTTGGAAAATAATTGAATGGCCTAACTGCAGTAGTAATGTCCTGTATTCGGTCAAGCAAGATGGGTGAATGGATTTATTGAATGCAAACGCAGATGTACTCATCCAGGATCGGCGGTCAGTACGGTCAAAACACTCGTCTGGGTAATTGGTTCTTACCGAAAGAAAATAATTGCTTTTTTCTGACTGACCGATGCTTCCCTTACTTCTACTATTGTAGTCATTACTGGACGAGCCATTGAATTGAGGAATTATGGCGTATTAACCGTTGAAAATTTCTAGGTCAAGTGGAGAAATAACGACTTCTTAATCCATGCTCAATTGGAAAAGACACCATCGAATTCTTATTGATAGGAAATTCCGTGCAACCGATATCGCATGTAATCGAGCTCTCTAGTGTGAAGGGATACACAAGGCATCAGCAAGACAACGCAGATAGATAAGATAAATAGTTTATTAGAGTCTCACTGCATGTACACTGACATAAAACATCGATAAAAACAATTGGGTACACACACCACTCAATACTGAGTTATGAGAGACTATATTAGCATATCAGACATTAGCGTTGTTAGATATGTTCAAGATTATCAGACATTACTGATGAGAAGTAGTAAATGTTACGTTGACTTATATAAGAGAGACTTGCGCCTCTCTAGGATTGTGAAGCAGGTTTTGGCACTAATTCGAACTAACTCCTGGTTTGCTAACATAGTGGAGAGTATATCATCATTAGACATCGTATGCATTACTTCGCCCAGTAGGGCATACATCTCGAAAAATAGATCATATCTTAAATCGTCATAAGCTGGACATTCAATGAGTGCATGAACTTTATCTTCAACAGAATTGCGACATACAGGACATAGCCTGTCTTCTACCTTAAAATTTTCATATCTTCCGGTTTCTAGCCTTATTGGTGCAACACCAAGTCTAAATTTGGCCATCGCACTTCTGTATTTCCTAGACATTATCATGGTGGCGTAATGCTCAGCTCCAAATTCAGACTTAAACTTCTTATAGGTTCTAAGTTTACCGTTATCTATTGACAATCTGTCGGGCCATTTTTTTAAAAACCCTTTCATCAGTTTTGATTCTATAACATTCATTACAAATTTTTTGTCATACTGTACGTGTATATTCCCAAAATTAACGCATTCAATATCAAACAAAAACTGAGTAACTCTATAACTCCAATTTTTACACTTATAATTAGATTGATTAAATGCCCACTGGAATATTTTCCAATTTTTTCTTTCACTTTCCATAGACGTGCCTCGCACTCATTGGCCAACCACAACTT
>JAVTVY010039451.1:0-168682 GCA_036873755.1 Hanleya hanleyi | reverse complement strand
AACTATCAGGGTTTGGGTCAGTTCAGCTATAGAAGTCAGATAATTTCTCCACCAAAGCGTAACTAGGGTAATGTCGAAGCTGGGTGTTAGGCATGAGTGTGCTTGAAGTTGACTTTCAAAGCACTGTTAGGAAGGAATATATCTGAAGTGCAGTGTCAAAGCGGTATTAGGGAAAAATGTACGTGCAATCGAGTGTCAAAGCTGTATTAGGGAGGAATGTATGTTTAGGTGAGTGTCAAAGTAGTGTCACGGAATGTATGTCAAGTCGAATGTCAAATTGTTGTTAGGGAGGAATGTATGTGGAGTCAAGTGTCAAAGCGGCGTTAGGGAGGAATGTATGTGAAGTCGAGTGTCAAAGCGATGTTAGGGAGGAATGTACGTCAAGTCGAGTGTCAAAGCGGTGTTAGGGAGGAATGTACGTCAAATCGAGTGTCAAAGCGGTGTTAGGGAGGAATGTACGTGAAGTCGAGTGTCAACCAGTGTTAGGGAGGAATGTATGTCACATCGAGTGGCAAAGCGGTGTTAGGGAGGAATGTATGTGAAGTCGAGTGTCAAAATGGTGTTAGGGAGGAACGTATTTGAAGTTGAATGTCAAAGCAGTGTTAGGGAGGAATGTATGTGAAGTTGACTGTCCAAGCGGTGTTAGGGAGGAATGTATGTGAAGTCGAGTGTCAAAGCGGTGTTAGGGAGGAATGTATGTAATGTTGAGTGTCAAAGCGGTATTAGGACTTAGGGTTAGGTATGCTTCATAACTATCAGGTTTAGGGTCATTTCAGCTAGAGAAGTCAGATAATTTCTCCACCAAAGCGTAACTAGGGTAATGTCGAAGCTGGGCGTTCAGCATGAGTGTGCTTGATGTTGACTTTCAAAGCACTGTTAGGAAGGAATATATCTGAAGTGCAGTGTCAAAGCGGTATTAGGGGAAAATGTACGTGCCATCGAGTGTCAAAGCTGTATTAGAGAGGAATGTATGTTTAGGTGAGTGTCAAAGCAGTGTCACGGAATGTATGTCCAGTCGAATGTCAAATTGTTAGGGAGAAATGTATGTGGAGTCAAGTGTCAAAGCGGCGTTAGGGAGGAATGTATGTGAAGTCGAGTGTCAAAGCGATGTTAGGGAGGAATGTACATCAAGTCGAGTGTCAAAGCGGTGTTAGGGAGGAATGTATGTCAAATCGAGTGTCAAAGCGGTGTTAGGGAGGAATGTACGTCAAGTCGAGTGTCAACCAGTGTTAGGGAGGAATGTATGTCAAGTCGAGTGGCAAAGCGGTGTTAGGGAGGAATGTATGTGAAGTCAAGTGTCAAAGTGGTGTTAGGGAGGAATGTATTTGAAGTTGAATGTCAAAGCGGTGTTAGGGAGGAATGTATGTGAAGTCGACTGTCAAAGCTGTGTTAGGGAGGAATGTATGTGAAGTCGAGTGTCAAAGCTGTGTTAGGGAGGAATGTATGTAATGTTGAGTGTCAAAGCGGTATTAGGACTTAGGGCTAGGTATGCTTCATAACTATCAGGTTTAGGGTCATTTCAGCTATAGAAGTCAGATAATTTCTCCACCAAAGCGTAACTAGGGTAATGTCGAAGCTGGGCGTTCAGCATGAGTGTGCTTGAAGTTGACTTTCAAAGCACTGTTAGGAAGGAATATATGTGAAGTGCAGTGTCAAAGCGGTGTTAGGGAAAAATGTATGTGGAGTCGAATGTCAAAGCAGTCTTAGGGTTGCATTGTACGTGAAGTCCAGTGTCAACCGGTGTTAGGGAGGAATGTATGTAAAGTCGAGTGTCAAAGCGGTGTTAGGGAGGAATGTACGTCAAGTCAAGTGTCAAAGCGGTGTTAGGGAGGAGTACGTCAAGTCAAGTGTCAAAGCGGTGTTAGGGAGGAATGTGTGTCCGGTCGAGTGTCAAAGCGGGATTAGGACTTAGGGATAGGTATGCTTCATAACTATCACGTTTAGGGTCATTTCAGCTATAGAAGTGCAGTGCCCAAGCAGTGTTAGGGAAAAATGTACGTTGAGTCGAATGTCAAAGCGGTGTTCGGGATGAATGTATGTGAAGTCGAGTGTGAAAGCGGAGTGAGGGAGTAATGTACATGAAGTCGACTGTCAAGGCGCTGTTAGGGAGGAATGTACGTCAAGTCGAGTATCAAAGCGGTGTTAGAGAGGAATGTACGTCAAGTCGACTGTCAAAGCGGTGTTAGGGAGGAATGTATGTCAGGTCGAGTGTCAAAGCGGGATTAGGACTTAGGGTTAGGTATGCTTCATAACTATCAGGGTTTGGGTCAGTTCAGCTATAGTAGTCAGATAATTTCTCCACCAAAGCGTAACTAGGGTAATGTTGAAGCTGGGTGTTAGGCATGAGTGTGCTTGAAGTTGACTTTCAAAGCAGTGTTAGGAAGGAATATATCTGAAGTGCAGTGTCAAAGCGGTATTAGGGAAAAATGTACGTGCAATCGGTTGTCAAAGCTGTATTAGGGAGGAATGTATGTTTAGGTGAGTGTCAAAGCAGTGTCACGGAATGTATGTCAAGTCGAATGTCAAATTGTACCTTGTATAGTGTAATAGCTAATTATTTAGCAACTATCTCCAATTAGAAAGCAGGATTGGCTTTGATTGTGACGTTGCAAAGTGACGCTCTCAAGAAAAACATCTTCATTCTGACGCACTTCATTGTGACGTTACAGGGTTAGGCTCACCCTTTCCTTCCATTCTGCCAGTTCAAAGTGCCGGCAGAAGAAAAGTCTCTGATTTTCCATTGTGCCGCTGCATTCTGCCGTAAAGAACTAAAGTGACTGTGTTTCATTGTGACGCTGCAGCGTCAGTACGAAAAAAGATGGTCTTAAATTTTTCATTGTGACGTGCCATTCTGCCGTACCGAGAAAAAGTAATGTTTCTGATGATCAATTAAACACTTTATTTCCTTCCATTCTGTCGCTTCAAAGTGCCGGCAGAAAGAAAGTCTTTCATTTTCCATTGTGCCGTTCCATTCTGTCGTAGAGGAAAAAAGTGATTGTGTTATATTGTGATGCTGGTAAGCAGGATTGACTTTGATTGTGACGTTGCAAAGTGACGCTCTGATGAAAGACATGTTCATTCTGACGCACTTCATTGTGACGTTACAGGGTTAGGCTCTCTTCCATTCTGTCGCTTCAAAGTGCCGGCAGAAAGAAAGTCTTTCATTTTCCATTGTGCCATTCCATTCTGCCGTAGAGGGAAAAAATGATTGTGTTATGTGATGCTGAGAAGCAGGATTTACTTTGATTGTGACGTTGCAAAGTGACGCTCTGAAGAAAGACATGTTCATTCTGACGCACTTCATTGTGACGTTACAGGGTTAGGCTCACCCTTCCTTCCATTCTGCCGGTTCAAAGTGTCGGTAGAAGAAAATTCTCTCATCTTCCATTGTGTCGCTGCATTCTGCCGTAAAGAGGTAAAGGGACTGTCTTTCATTGTGACGTTGCAGCGTCGGTTCGAAAAAATATGGTCTTAAATTTTTCATTGTGTCGTTCCATTCTGCCGTACTGACAAAACAGGTACCTTGTATAGCAACTACCTCCAATTAGAAAGCAGGATTGGCTTTGATTGTGACGTTGCAAAGTGACGCTCTCAACAAAGACATCTTCATTCTGACGGACTTCATTGTGACGTTACAGGGTTAGGCTCAACCCTTCCTTTCATTCTGCCGGTTCAAAGTGCCGGCGGGCAGAAAGAGAGAGAGTCTTTCATTTTCCATTGTGCCGTTCCATTCTGCCGTAGAGGGAAGAAGTCATTGTGTTATATTGTGATGCTGGTAAGCAGGATTTGACTTTGATTGTGACGTTGCAAAGTGACGCTCTCAAGAAAGACATGTTGAGAGTCTTGAGACGAGAGTCTTGTTGAGACGGATTTGATGACGTCGTTATGAGCGGACGTGTTTTTACACTGCTCCGGTAGCTCATCGATTGATTGGATTTCTCTACACCAATTTCTCTACACCGATTATCCAGATTCAGATACGAGCGAGTTCATTTGAATTCAAGTTAGAAGTGTTTAATGAACTGTTTAATGAACTGTTTGGATGATCACTGGATTGCACTCATCGCACTGGATTGCTGAATTACTGACTTACCGGTGTACATCCTGTGAAAACTACACCTAGATTTGGACGGAATCTGAGTAAGTTTGCCTGAATTTGAATTGAACTGATTGCTGAATCGCTAGTATATTAGCTCAGCTGTTTGGACTATATCAAATAGGACCGCCTTCAAACTGAAATCACAACGCCGTAGAAGTTGGCAACACCAAATAATTGGATTCAAAGCGAAAATCAACTGCCAACGTAACGCAACGTTACTGCACGCCTTGCAAGCTGTTTATAAATCGGCTGGTTTATGAATTAGCGTTGAGATAACTTTGGATTTGATGAAATCTGCTTAGTAGTAGAGATCGCATTGATTATTTGAAAATCTTGAATTTTGTTTGAATTCAACTGTTTTGTAACGGTGACGTAACGCGACGTTACACTTAACATTCTAGACAAACGTCAATCTCGAACGTTTGCAACGTAACACAGACAGGACGTTCTGGACAGGGAACTATTCTGTCGTCATTTTCTTTTGAAAGCGCCAAAAGAAAGACAATATTGTGCCCATTCTAGACAAACGTCAATCTCGAACGTTTGCAACGTAACACAGACAGGACGTTCTGGACAGGGAACAATTCTGTCGTCATTTTCCTTTGACTTCGATTTATTGATCAGAGATAGAAATTTCCTGGATAGGTAGAAGAGAAATCTACAGACATGCCTAAAGTCAAAAAGGACACGACATTCTATGCCGTGGCAGTGGGTAAACAACCCGGAATATATAAAGAATGGAGTATGTGTGAGGAAAATGTTACAAAATATCATGGCGCTTTACATAAAAGTTTTGCGTCAGTAGAAGCGGCCCTACAATATTTGGTTACGAATGGCCATAGCTGCGAGTTTTCCCGTGTATATGACATAGATGGAACGTCGAAAGCAGTGCAGGATCTTGGACATAAATGCCCCAATTGTATAAACCAGGAGAACCACTCTTGTGAAACTGACTCTTGTGAAACTGCTGTGAAATCCGTCGATATGGTAGAAGAAAGTGTGAAGTCGTGCCCTATGTGTGACGCCGATGCTGATCGCCACATGATACGGTGCAGTAATTGCAAATTGTGGTATCACTTCATGTGCACTGACCTACCGGACTACCAATTAGCATCTTTTGCCAGTACATCGAGGAAATACTCCTGCCAAAAATGCACCACCATCTCCTCAAAGTTGGAGTATACTTTATTCACCCTCCGGCAACAGAGTACCAACGATAGCTCCCGCCCTGACTGTCGTTCACCTAGCCCACACATGAATGGATCATCTGACTCCCTCAACACATCCGGAATAAGAGAAACTCAGGTTAAGAAACTGAAATTGGAAGCAGAAAACATGAAACTTAAACAGTCACTGAGTATTGCCCAAATGAGGATGGAAGAGCTGCAAGTGACAGTTCAGCAACACAGTGACAATACCACAGTTCTGGATGCAATATCTTCACTGGACGAGAAAATTGTGTCAGCAATAACTCAGACGCACAGCATTACCTACTCTATTGAGCTGGATAAAGTAAAGAATGAGTTGGTGGAAATTAAACGCGAAAATCAAAGAGTATGCGAAGAACTAGAATTCGTGAAAAGGGAGAACCAGTCTCTAAGATCAGAAGTAACCACAACGAAGGCCTTGTATAATGCTGACCTCGAAAAATTAACTGCCGCGTATGAAATAAGACTTGCCAAATTGAATACAGGCAGTGATATCACCTCTGATCTGTTTCGTGCTTTCCAAGATATAAAACAGTCTAACCAGTCTCTGATTACCGAGATCTCTGGCCTACAGACATCTGTGAGTGAACTTTTGTCCCAAGCACCACAACCTTCTATCTCAGTTACCACACAACTAGATGATTCGGTCACCCAAAATATCCAGCAGATAAAGTCGCAACTTGCTGAACTTGTAACTTTGCCCAAGGACACAGTTGGTATTAAGTCTCAGTGTAATCTCCTGAAAAGTGATGTTGGTCAAATAAAGCGTGAGCTAGGCAAGATAATCCCGGCTTCAACAAAACCTGGTAATGGGAGTCCCAGTTACAGTCGTATCGTGCAAAATAGATACGATCCTTTAGCCGACCAATCTAGTAGGTCTACTAGTGGGAAACCGGATGAATATATGTCGGACTACACTGGCACCGAGAATAGTAGAGGAGCTCGACATGATTTTGTGAATCAACCTATGGAACAACGTCAAGAGAAAGTACTCCTCTTGGGGAATTCTCATTTGCATAACATTGATGTCCATAGACTATCT
The DNA here is from genome assembly GCA_036873755.1 of Hanleya hanleyi. Lineage (NCBI taxonomy): Eukaryota > Metazoa > Mollusca > Polyplacophora > Lepidopleurida > Hanleyidae > Hanleya > Hanleya hanleyi. Next base: position 162,333 of record JAVTVY010039451.1, on the reverse strand, counting down.
ACGCAATGTACAGTAGACAAAAAGATAGCCTTCACCATAGAGGAAGCCAGTTCTACTTTGGATTCCATACCCAAACAATCATCATATCAGTGTGTCCTCCTACATCTCTTCACAAATGATGTCAAAAACCTCAGTTCTCAAGAATGCGTACTGAAAATGCAGCAACTTGTTAACAAAATTAACAACGTGTTGAAGAAGCCCAAGATCATTATTTCCCTTGGTCTTAGCCGTACTGATGATATGGTCCTCAATGGAAAGATGCATGAGTGTAACATCTTGATTCAGCATCAGTTTCTGTCCAACAAAGCGATATTGTTTGTGGGAAACACCAACTTGAGACACGGGGACCAGCCCATTGAGAGATGTATGGCTTCAGATGGGGTTCACTTAACCGCGAAAGGCAGCAGTCTTCTGGCGATGAACTTTCGCAGTGTTATCCATGCTGCTCTTAACATCAAAGGATTTTCACCTGGAAAAGTCCAACGTAAAAATCAACGCCAGAAGAGGCTTCCTAGTCGCCCAAGCCTTCGTCGGAATGTTTATGATCAAGATACGGAATATGATTCCTTTAGAATGAATGACGAATATTACAACAACGTATCACTGGGATACTCTGGCCAGCGCGGTCATAGACGACCATCTGGTATCTACGCCCAACAAGAGGCAAGCAACGATCGTCATGATACAGATTACTCTGTTAAAGACTGGGGAAAGTCTTCATATGGATCTACCCAAAAACCCGAATATGGCAACTTCTGGAGTAATAGATACAATTATCAGTATTACTAACTGATTTAATAATATCATTTTTATAGGTGTAATTCATCACCATCAAACTTACATGAAAACCTAACTATGTGTGTCCCACTTAAATCTTCAAGTTCCAACAATGGAACCTCACCATTGATAAATATAAACCAACTAAAAGTGACGAGTTGGAATGTTCACGGGTTAATTTCAAAAGAATTCAATAAATTAAACGATCCAGATTTCATCAAATGTATCAATGACTATCATATTATAGGTCTCTCTGAAACACATACTGGTCCTGATCATGACTTAGACATTCCCGGATATCGGGTAGTACCACTCATTGGTCCTAAACGACGAACGTCTAACATACATCATGGTGGATTAGCCATTTACGTTAGAGATGACCTTCGATCAAGTATTCGCTTTTTGGAACATACAACTAATCACTATATATGGCTTGAGCTCAATGCTGACAATTTTGGTCTAGATAAAAATGTATATCTATGTTTTGCTTATATCCCTCCTGAGAATTCTCCTTTTTGTCCAATATCTGATATTAGTATTATACAAATGATTGAGTCGGATATAGCTAGACTATCAAATTTGGGATACGTGATACTTACTGGTGATTTAAATGCCCGCACAGGTTCGGGCCTTGACTTTGTGTCTAATGATGATTCTAATCATCTGCCCCTATACGACACTTATGTCGAAGATGATGCAACTTTACGTCGTTACAACTGTGATAAGATACAGGATCAACGTGGCAAACAACTACTAGATCTGTGCATATCCGCACAGATGAGACTTTTAAACGGCAGAACAGTCGGTGACACAATTGGACACTTCACCTGTCATCAACCAGGTGGCAGCAGTGTTGTAGATTATACTGTCGTATCAGATACTTTGCTAAAATTAATATCGTATTTTCATGTACACAGGTTTACAGGTTATCTGTCCGATCACTGTCAATTATCATTTATGCTACGCGTAAATTATCATATAAAAGTTTTGAAGAATGACCTAAAGCTTATGCCTTCTAGATACATATGGTCAGAGGACTCACTTCACAAATACCAAGATGCTTTATGTTCGCATCCAGTTCAAAATGCTATTGATAAATTTCTTGAAAACAGATACTCCCAAGAGCAGGTTGACTGTGCAGCAGATGATTTTAACAATATCCTTAAAACTGCTGGGAACATAGCCTTGAAATGCATTAAGTCTAATAGAGCCAGAAAAACTCGTATAATTACTAAAAAGAAACCAAGGTGGTATGATAAAACTTTGCAAAGTCTTAAAAGTAGCACAAAGTACAAAGCGTATCTATTATCTATATATCCAAAGGTACCATGTGTTAGATCTTCGTACTTTAAATCTCTAAAAGATCTTAGAAAAGCAAGGAAATATAAAAGGAGAAAATATAGAAACAGGCTTATTAACAATCTAGACAATTTAGTCGACGATAAGCCGAAAGAATTTTGGAAAATATTGGAAGAACTTAAAGAGAATGACAATCCAAAAAAGGAAGATACAGAAAATGTATCACCAGATGAATGGTTAAAACATTTTGAGAAATTAAATGTAAAAAGTAAATTCAGTTCAACTGAGAATTTCATTGATACAAATTTACAACATCTAGAACAGCAAACTAATTTCAGTGAGTTAGACTATAGAATAAAAGAAAATGAAATTAGTAAGGCAATTAAAGGACTCAAAACACAAAAAGCATGTGGCCTAGATGGTATCTGTAACGAAATGCTGAAATATGGCTATACCAGTCTTGGTTCATGCATTCAAAAACTATTTAACCTTACTTACTCCAATGCGGTTTATCCCCGATGCTGGAGTGAAGGTTACATCTCTCCTATTCACAAGTCTGGTACTAAGAAAAACCCCTCCAATTATCGAGGAATTACTATAACCAGTAATATTGGCAAACTATTCAACTCAGTTCTTAATAACAGGTTGGAAAATTTTCTCTCCTCTCGCGATATCATTAGAAAAGAACAATTGGGCTTTACTAAAGGTGCGAGGACCTCTGATCATATGTTTGTTTTGAAAACATTGGTAGATTCATACCAACAGGTTGAACACAAACCAATGTACGCTTGCTTCGTTGATTTCTCGAAAGCATTTGACAAGGTTTGGCATACGGGTCTTTTTTACAAACTGCAGTCGATCGGTATAGGTGGACAATTTTACAAGATTTTAAAAGATATGTATAATAACAATATGCTATGTGTAAAGGTTGCTGGTGCACTGACAAACTGTTTTCAATCATTCACTGGTGTTCGTCAGGGCGACAATTTAAGCCCAAATCTTTTTAAGATTTTCATTAATGATCTACCATCCATATTTGATAATTCATGTGACCCGGTATTCCTTGGGACCACACCTCTCAATTGTTTATTGTATGCAGATGATGTTGTGCTATTGTCTGACAGTAAGGAAGGTTTACAACTATCCCTTGATAAACTACAATTATACTGTGATAAATGGAGTCTGGAAGTGAACATAGCTAAAACTAAATGTATGATATTTAACTGTAAAAGTGGAACATCTCCAAAATCATTCTGTCTTGGTGATGCCCAAATAGAAACAGTACAGTCGTACACATATTTAGGAATTACATTTAACCCATCTGGAACGTGGAAATTGGCCAAAGTTCAACTGAATGGCAAGGCATCTAAGGCATTCTTCAAAATTCGAAAATGTTTTTCATGTAACCCTCCTGGAATCTCCACTTCTTTGCATATATTTGATCATACTATTAAGCCTATTTTACTCTACTGTTCAGAAATATGGGGATCATCCATTGTTACAAAATTGAGTAAAAAATCATTTTTAGATAACTATATTAAGAATGAACCACTTGAAAGACTTAACTTGAAGTACTGTAAATACATTCTGGGGGTCAACTCCAAATGTACAAATTGTGCTGTGTTAGGTGAACTCGGTCGACGTCCTATGCTAATTGATGTTATTTGTTCAATGCTTAAATACTGGCGTCGCTTATTTGAAATGCCTGATGATACGTTATTAAAGAAAGCTTTTGATTTTTCTATCAAATTGGACACCCAAGGAAAAAAGACCTGGGTAACGGGTATTAAATGTATATTGTCATTCTTAAATCTAAGTCATTTATACGAACAGAAAAAAAGTGTATCTGTTGGTAGCTTAGTTTCCAAAGCTGCAAGAAGTTTCTCTTCTGTATTTTGTAACTGGTGGAATGAACAACTGTTTACCGACCGTCCCAACGTAGCGTATGGTAACAAACATATAGAACCTTCAAGCTAAATTTTGTGTTGGAACCTTACTTATCTATTCTGAATCGAGATCATCGCAGTGACTTATGTAAGCTACGAACAAGTAGCCATGACCTTCAGATTGAGAAAGGTAGATTTGCCAAAGTACCAGCAGATAAGCGTTTATGTACTCTTTGCAATGCTGGTAAGGTTGAAGATGAATTCCATTTTTTAATGGAATGTAATAAATATGATAATTTTCGGGACATATTTCTATTTAAATGTGATAGCATGAATGCCAACTTTTCTCAACTCGATATTTCAAACAAATTTATTTGGCTCTTATCGTGCGAGGATCCAATTATTGTGAAAAATTTAGGTAAGTTTGTTCGTGATTGTATGAGCGCACGTAGCAATATGATTGATGGTTCGGCATCTAAACATGACAAATGTGTTACTGGTACAGGAATAACAGATGTTAGCTAATATACGTTTTTAGTGTTACAAACAGATACTAGTCAGTAAGATCATAATTTATTGTAAAATGCCAGCGAAATCGCTGCTCCTGGCATTATTGTTCCTTGTATCACGACTGTTATTTTTCTGTAAATCAAATTATTTCTAATCAACTAGGTTATTCTATATGTATATATACTTAATTATCTTCGCTTGATTGTATATCTGCTCGATAACGGGCGCTGTGATCAGCAAATAAAGAACCTTGAACCTTGAACCTTGATGCGCTTCATTGTCACGTTACAGGGTTAGGCTCACCCTTCTTTCCATTCTGCCGGTTCAAAGTGCCGGCAGAAGAAAACTCTCTGATTTTCCATTGTGCCGCTGCATTCTGCCGTACCGAGAAAAGGTCATGTTCCTGATGACAAATTGAAAAGTCAACTTCATTTCCTTCCATTAAGAAGGTGCAAAGAGCGTTGACAAAGACAGAGCTGTACTCTGCTGTACAAAGAAACTACTTTGAACCACATTGTGTTTCATTAATATGGCACTTGTATGGCTGAAAATAAGAGAATGGTGCAGGTTTTCCACCCTCTTATAGTCTCTCTCGTGCTTCCTTACATGAAGTATCCACCTTATATTTCAATATCTCTCTCGGATGTTACAAATGAGATATCCCTGTGAAGGTATTCGTGTGGGCATTTGTTTGAAGGTATTTCTTGTAACAGTCGATTCCTTCCATTATGCAGGTCAGTAGATCGCCGAATTGATTTTAATACAAACATTAGCGTAGATGCTTTCACCAGTTGTTTGCAGGAGGTAGGATTGGAAATTTGAGTCAATATGCCGATATCTACTGTTTCAAATGACGTATGGGCCGGTGCCTTTAGCATAGGACATGATTTAGTTTAATGGGGTGGCTTCAATGATGTAGGCCATTAGGTTAACAATCTACAAAACAGGAAACAAGGTGTTCGATTTGGTTAGCTAATACCATCTGCGTTAAAGCGAAATGTGTAGGCCATGTATCAGTTAATAAATGGGGTGTGATAATTTCAATATTTTCCTGACATTTTTCCTTTTAGCTAGAGTGCATTTCAAAAGGATATTTCATGACCCACGCTTTAATCATATTTGGAAATGTGTCAATGATATATTTGTTGGAGTCCTGTATTCATCCATCTCAACGTGGTGGACATCCTGAGTTGGCTATCAGGAAATGATTTGCCGGTATCTTACTATCCTCTCTTGCTTAGGAATTCATAAAAACTCTGCAGTAGACCAACTGTAACATCGCAGGCCACCTTTTCCACCTTTGATATACCAAAGTTGGCGTTGGAAGGCGTACATGCTACAAGAATGCTATTGTAGATGAACTGCACATCCCTCGATAATCATTGTCCCGTAGTTCCGTATGAGCACCTTCGGGACTATTCATCGTACAAACATTTCTCAGAATATCTCCTACATACGTATTGTACTATGTATCGGTACATCTAAAACGTTCATCACTGCACTCATTTTGGTATACCAGTGCCCAATAACACCATGCATCATTCTGTGAATTTACCATACTCACATTATTAGTTACACGGTTTGTCATTGACCCAATACAGAAATATATGGGGTCAGTAAAATTTACATTGGGCGAGGCATCAGCCGAGCTCAATATAAATACTGACCCTATATATTCCTATATTGGGTCACTGACAAACCGCGTAACGAATTTATCCCGCTGAAGACCCTTTCTGAACACGCTAATGTCCATAGGCAAATTCTGTGATAAAGGAGTTCTTGTGAACAACTTTGGCCCTATGTTGTTGCAAACGAAACAAAGAAATCACTGAATGTGAAGTCACACATTTGCAATATTCATTGGCGTTGATCGTCGCTGATTACAAAGGAATACGAGCTGTTCACATTATGAATGCTATCTAATTTAGAACTACAGCTGCTGAAGCCCACCTTCATTACAAAAACTTGTTGTTCAAAATGAGGCCCGAAGATTAATCGACGCGAGCCAGACGACTCGAGTGCTTTGAGACAGAAGCTACTGTAAAGGGAGATAACCTAGTTACCCACCCCGAATTACAATCGATGGTGGTGGATGGAAAAATATCGGGCGACCATGTGACCGTGATCGTTCGTTTTCATTGGACGATTTTGATTGAAGCGGGATAAACATGGATATCATAACTCCTGTATATGTAGCCCAATAGGAACCTAAATATTCGCTGGCATATGCTCCCACACACAGAAATAGTCAACGTCTGCTTATCTCCCGAATTGCATGTAGAAAGAAATATTTGCTCCTTGCCGTGCATTTTCTGAATAAATCACGTTATTTATATTCTAAGAAAAGAATTCTGAAATCCATAAATACTGCCACTCAAGTCACAAAACGTAGTGCCAAAGATTTTGCACTATTCTATAATTCGTGCTCGGATCGTCATATCAGGCATCATCTGTTGTTATTTTGAGCCCCGCTTATTATTTTTATTTATCTTGTCGAAAGGAAGAAAGCTTTTGACCACCAATATCGTCATTTTCACATTCGTATCTACTATGTACACAATGCTACATGTACATGGACATACTCTCAGCTACGAATAAAAGGAATATTTAGTTTTCAAAGGGAAAATAGTAAATACAGATGCGGATATATGCAACCTGCTTAAAAGACATAGCTACATATTAAGGCTTAAGGGCATCCATATTGGAGCGATATGCAAGAGGTGGGAAAAACTGACGACGTCTGGCGACTAAAAAGCAACAATATGAATCTACATATAACGTTACCTATGTTCTCGTGATCTTCGGTCATCGTCACTTATATACGTGATATATTGCAGTGATAGTTTGACAATTCGAAGTTCTGAAGGAACTTCATCCGCTTCAGCATATTAACTTTCCTTATGGGATGTTCTGAACGATCCGAGGAATAGCCTTGGTGTAGAATAAGATCTAGCTTTGCCATTTTTGACTTGCTTGCACCGTTGTAAACAGTATAGTAATAATTAAATTTAGAACGAACAAGTGATCGATATAAACGGAGAAGTGTGTTCCGATCCCCCCATGCACTTGTAGCTGATAACCATTCTCATTAAATCAATAGCTTTCGTGTACTTTGATTTCAGACAATTTATATGAGATAAGAACGTTAATTGATGATCAAATAAGTTTCCTTAGAATTTGATTTTACTTCATTGATCTCAGTTCCATCTAATTCAAGTACTGGATCTGTGTGCTGGAAATACTTTCTACAAAAGGGTATACAATTTGCTCTGGAAACTTGCAGCCATTTTCTAGACGCCATTTCTGAATTCTGTTTAGAGTTGTAATGTTGTTTCAATGTTATGTATAACCGCACGATAAAATGTTGAAATCATCTACAAAGAGCGAACCGTCAATGGGTTTATTCAAAACTTCAGCTAAGTTGTTGATCATGACAGAGTAATCGACAAAATACTGCTCTGTGGGACATCCTGATCCAAATGATCAGACATGGCTGTGCCCAGCCGAACTTGAATTTGTCTATCATTCAAAAAGTTGGATATAAAAATGGGTAAACGGCCTTTCAATCCCATAGTGTGAAGGTCTTTCCAAGTAGAATCATTGACTTTTTCAAAGCAAAAAAATATAGAAACCACATGTTCATTCTTGGCGAAAGCATTCTTGACATAAGAATCTAACTACGTGATCAATGGTAATTCTATATTTTAAGGAAACCAGATTGAATATCAGTAAGTTTCAAACAAGGCGATCATTTATCATGCGTTCCGTTGTTTTACAAATACTGCTAATCAGTGAAATCGGACGATAATTACCATTCTCTGTATGGTTACGATCAGCTTTTGGGACCGGTATAGCAATGGCGTTGTGGCTTGACGACGGAAAAAAATATCCGGGCCTGCAGCGGAATGGTTAGCTTTCTCAAGAAAAGCATAAAGTTCATCAATTGGAAACAGAGCAATACAGCTTTCAGGTTATTAGAGAATATTATTATTATCTTATGAGTTTTTGGTAATCCTTTCGCCTAGTTTATTAGCAATTTCTACTCAGTTATCAGTTGATTTCCATCTTTGAGATGAAGACAGGCCTTGGAGCTTCATCCTTAATTCTTTGGGATTCATATTCCAAACTTTTGTTAGTGGAGTATGGGTATTGATCGTCGAAACATAATTTTCTCAAGAATCACGTTTATTCTGCTTCATGGTTCTACGAGATTTAGCTGGCTCTAGTAACTCTGATATATTTAAAATTTGTAGAGTTAGGAAACACCGTTCATTTTTTTCCTACATTTCATTGCTTCTTTACAGTCACCAGTAAAACATGTTTTTTTTTAATTTGTGCTCTTGAGGATGTGGATATTGCTTGGTTACAGTTTCAATCATTAGATCTGAGAACAACTGTATAGGAACTGGAACATCCGCGAAAGAGTCTGTTTGTAATTTTTGTAAACAAAGCTTTTCCAAATCTAGCCAACTGGCTTTCCTAAAATTATACCTTGATGAAGGAGGACCATCAGTTAAATGAACAGCTTTTACAACAGTTGAAAAGTGATCACTTCCATAAAGGTCACCATGAACAGACCATTCTTCGAGTGTAGGAAGGTCACAAAGTGAGATATCCAATGCTGAAAAGGTTCTATGAGGTGAGGACATATGCGTATAAGAACCGTCATTAAAAATACTCAAAGAAATATTTGAGGTATGTAAAATAATAATAATAAAATAAAATAATCATAATGTAAAATCTTAATTCAAAGTAACACGAACTTTTACGGCTTTTAAATATGACTTTAGGTCAACATGATTTAACATGTAAAACAGCCACTATTAGAAGTATTGAAGTGCCGCCTGTAGCTTGTCCATGTTCTTCTAATGCATAAGAATGATAAGGTGTATATTGACCAAATTCAAATTTAACTTTATCTGCTTCACTGAGAAAAGTCTCATTGGGACAAAAGCTGAAAGTTCGTAATCTTGAGTTAGCAACTGAAGCTCATTTTAATTTGGTCTAAGTCCTCTGCAATTCCGTTGAGGAATGGCTGGTGTCCGGGCCATTCTAATCTTTTTATGAAATGACATGCAAACCCGTACAGCTTGAGAAATAACTTAAGGGTTAACTTAGCCATTATGTACGTTTTATATAGGTTCTTTCGTCTTTCTGTTCGTTTTTCTCATCTTCTCTCTTTTGTTTTTCATTTTTTTTCCTCTTTATTTTTTTATTCTCACTTGTTTGTCAAGAAGACTTCAAGAGACTGTCATTACCTTGATCATGTTCGTCATCAGATGACATCGGTGCATAATTGTTAATAATAGTATCACATCTCGTAAAGTCATTTATCACTTCAACATCTGGATTGAAGTTCATGTTATCCTTAGAATGAACTTTCACTAAAACTATGAATGTCACCTACTTAAATTCGGGGCATAGGAGTATCTTTGTTGAGAATTTCTTCTACAATATCAACGTTATCTGACTGAAAGAAAAATTCTTCTCCGTCTGAACTGCTGTTAATTCCACGACTTCAACAGACATGTTTTCATCAGAATCAAACTTCTGATCATGTTGCAAAGCATTAGGACCTTTCTCCCTTGTATCATTATTGATAACTTCTGCAGTTTCAACGGATTTCAGACTACAAATCTCAGTTGATTTACTACCATCTGTATCGTCACAGAGAGTTGAGAAGGAGTTTAGGCTCTTGATGGTATTTTGCCTTTTGGTGTTTGAATTTTCATTCTTGTCGTTTTGTGAATTAGGAAACACCGTTCATCTTGTTTTTTCTACATTTCATTGCTTCTTTACAGTCACCAGTAAAACATGTTTTTTTTTAATTTGTGCTCTTGAGGAGGTGGATATTGTTTGGTTAACAATTTCAATCATTAGATCCGAGAACAACTGTATAGGAACTGAAACATCCGCGAAAGGGTCTGTTTGTAATTTTTGTGAACAAATCTTTTCCAAATCTAGCCAACTGGCTTTCCTAAAATTACACCTTGATGAAGGAGGACCATCAGCTGAATGAACAGCTTTTACAACACTTGGAAAGTTATCAAGATCATTCTTGGAGTGTAGGAAGGTCACAAAGTGAGATATCCAATGCTGATAAGGTCCTATGAAGTGAGGACATACGCATATAAGAACCGTCATTAAAAATACTCAAAGAAATATTTGAGGTATGTACAGCGATCATAATGTAAAAACTTAATTCAAAGTAACACGAACTTTTACGGCTTTTAAATATGGTTTTAGGTGAACATGATTTAATATGTAAAACCTCCATTATCAGAAGTATTGAAGAGCCGCCTGTAGCTTTTCCATGTTCTTTTCATGGATAGGAATCATAAGATGTATATTGGCCAAATTCAAATTTAACTTTATCTGCTTCCCTGAGAAAAGTCTCATTGGGACAAAAGCTGAAAGTTCGTAATCTTGAGTTAGCAACTGAAGCTCATTTTAATTTGGTCTAAGTCCTCTGCAATTCCATTGAAGAATGGCTGGTGTCTGGGCCATTTTAATCTATATAATGAAATGACATACAAACCCGTACAGCTTAAGAAATAAATTTAGGGGTAACTTGGCCATTATGTACGTTTTATATAAGTTCTCTGATCTTTCTGTTCGTTTTTCTTGTCTTCTCTCCGTTGTTTTTCAGTTTTTTTCTCTTTATATTTTTTTGCTCTTTCTTTTGTACCAAGAAGACTTCAAGACTTCTTAATAATAGTATCACATCTCGTAAAGTCATTTATCAATTTAACATCTTCTTTCTTTCACTAAAACTATGACTGTCACCTACTTCAAATTCGGACCAGAGGAGTATCTTTGTTGAGAATTTCTTCTACAATATCAACGTTATCTGACCGAAAGAAAAACTCTTCTCAGTCTGAACTGCTGTTAATTCCACGACTTCAACAGACATGTTTTCATCAGAATCAAACTTCTGATCACGTTGCAAAGCATTAGGACCTTTCTCCCTTGTATCATTATTGATAACTTCTGCAGCTTCAACGGATTTCAGACTACAAATCTCCGTTGATTAGCTACCATCTGTATCGTCACAGAGAGTTGTGAAGGAGTTCAGGCTCTTGATGGTATTTTGCCTTTTGATGTTTAAATTTTCATTCTTATTTACCCGAGCATTTCTCTTGGAAGCCTTGCCAGTGTGACTTACATTTGTCCAGACGATGTTTTTCCACACCTTTACATCCGTCACGATAATGAAGAATGGTTTCTAAAAGAGGGTTCTCCTCAACGGGAACCTCCACTGATTCTGACTCCCAACGGTCGTTTTGTGGCTCTCGAAGACGCTCTGCACGAGCTCCCGCCTTGGTAATTCTGCCTCTTGCTTTTGCTGGAACAGGATTTTTTTCTGATGAATCGTTATGATCATTTCTTTCAGTATGTGTAGGTCGTTGTTTGGAATTGAGAAAGGCCTATTTTAACTGTGCTGCCTGGCGACAAATTAGAAATTTACCTTGAAAAAGACACGTCCATTCCATATAAACTTCTGCTCCACAAATATAACACATTTTGAACTCACCTCTAAATCAAACGGGACAGCGATCATTTGTTTCCAGTATATTGAACATCAGCATATAATGCATCCTCTTTCCATACAAAAATACTCGATACGTGATATGACAACACGATTCATTGATAACTGCTGACTGGAAAGACATTTTAAACAGATAGGTTAACCAATCGGACGGCTAGTTATATGATTTAGCATATAACCAAACCCGCATAACTTGTGACAACTTATGAATTGTATTTTGAAATGTACTTAGAAAGCCATTAAAGGACTTTCACAAATTCCAACATTGCCATGGCCATGAGTCAATTTTGAACATATAGGAAGTCTTTAGCGTATTAGAGGCGAAGGTATAGATGTTTGCAATAAAAATAAATCCAGAAGCGAAATGATAGTAAATTTTAAAGCCTAAGACAGGAATAAACGACTATCTGCAAAGTGAATTGTGGCAATGGGAATGAAAGACATGAAATATTTAAAGTAAATGATGTGGTACACAGAGAAGCTGTGCAGTTGCCAATCTATTAGTACTGGACAGAAGGTCCTACTACTGTATGGTTCTCTGAATCAACAGAGTGGTAATACACGTAAAGCTTCATGCCAGTACTGTAAAATCTTTAACTAGGTAGTTCAACACATTCAAGTACGGACCATTTCCATCCTAAAGCTGGTCTGTGCTGTATAGTACAGTACAGATACGGTCCAATTCATTTTTACGCTCGGAAACCCGACGGGAGGGGCTACTTTTCCTTTTCACACCCTGGAATTCCACGGGTGCCCAGTTAGTCGCCTCTTATGACATGGATGATGGTCTAATTTCCTGTCCTTGGCTCTTGTCCGGATGAGCCAACAGTCGTCCATGGAGGCGTTCGTATATAGCATTAGGTTCAGTTGCGACGAATACAACGAGGCCCCGCAACGAGGTTTTCCCGGTCTCGCCACCAGATTAGCGTCGATAAGAGAACTAAATCTATCGGGATTGGTTGGTTTAGATGTCCCGTGTTCTGCTCCCTGAAGCACATTGGATACATTGGTCGAAGTGGACCGTGATGTACAACTTTGTCGAGAGAGCCCAGTCTCCCCAAAGTCGCAAAAACTCTCGCGCCGGAAGATTCGATCATTTCAATTCAGTTCTTTAATGTACCAAAACGCTCCTTGAGGCAGCGTACATGACAATTAACATAAATGTTGTAAGCATATAATATCGAATAAGTTTGGGACGCACGCTTGCGTAAGTAATATACTCGTTAGTTTGTAATCTCTTTGGATATCTGCTTACCGCTTAACTGATCATATTGGGAAACACAAGATAGCGTTATAATAAATGATTATACATATAAATCAGGTTTAATACATCATTTAACGACAGAGTAATATACGTAAGCGGTAAATTCAGCTATTTTGCTATAGGACTATTCAAGGGGAGACCACCTTCATCATCTTCCTACGAACAGCAAAACAATTACGTACTTACTCCGCTGGCACCAGTCCACTATTAATTCCGTTACTTGTTATGTATTAGCGTTAAAAATCGGCAAAAATCCAGAAAATTCACAATGCATAAATCCAACTGGCATGTCAATATTTACCTTGTGGGACATTACCAGTGGAAGTCTTGACAGATGTTGACCATGGAAATTTCAAATTTCCGCCACTGACAGCTGATTGGTGCTACAGAATGTCATTCAATTTGTAAACAGGGAGCCTTCTCACCCTTCACTGATCATGTCTCCATCCACCATGCTTTTCCCAAAATGGCCCAAATCAACACCAGGAAGTACAGTTTGAAGCCTCATCTGCAAGTTAAAATATCAGATGTATCAGAAATGCTGAAAAATCGCAGCTCATAAAATCCATAAAGATCTGCTCTCAAATTTCTAAACAATGTAGATCATGGGCACTGAACCGGAAGTGATTAATTGTAGTCTGATGCCTGTCATTGATTGGCATCAGATCGGAGTTAATCACTTCCGGGGACTACATTGTTTGGAAATTTGAGAGCAGATCTTAGTGGATTTTATGAGCTGTGATTTTTCAGCATTTCTGATACATCTAATATTTCAAATTGCAGATGAGGCTTCAATCTGTATTTCCTGATGTTGATTTGGGTCACTTTGGAGAAAGCATGGTGGATGGACACGTGATCAATGAGAGGTGAGAAGTCTCCCTGTTTACAAATTGAATGACTTTCGGTAACATGATCAACTCCTGTCAAGATTTTATGCTGCTACATAACCAACAAAATTATTAGTGGTCTGATGCAAACCCTGGGATTCCACGTAGAAGTAATGTCTTCAAATGGTATGTGTATTAAACAGACCATCATCTGTTCATGTGGCTTGTGAGTGTACTTTTTAAGTTGGAGTTTCAATATGTATCTAAAATCAGATATTATCGCCGCGAGCATATTACGTGTAATGGTGTGTTATAGGCCTGTTTTGTTTTTGTTTAACCAGGAAGTCAAATGGAGTCAGGCATATTCTTCAATATCGATGCGCGTTTATGCGAAAACAAAGTGAAAATAGAACCATAAATCTACATACATTGTGTTTAGATTTATTTCCGGTAAAACGTATCTCCGGCGACTCGGGACCCCAGAGTTTAAGGGGCATAGGCGGCCCCTGGATCCGCGCCTGTCGGGCTATGAGGATTCACTTATTTTAGCTTTGTGTAAATGAATCGGTATCCTATTGGTTCTAATGTTCCATGATGTAAAAGTCATCATTTTTTATGTGTTAAATATAACTAGAAGGTCAAGTTAATTCAGGCATGAAGTGTGATTTTTTCCAATATCGATGCGTGCTTATAAATGCGAAACAAACGTGAAAATAGAACAATAAATCTGCATACATTATGTTCGAATTTATTTCCGGAAAATCGCTTAGAACGCATCTCCGGAGATCTAGCACTTCGGAGCTTCTGGGGCCTAGACGGCCCCTGGTCCCTCGCCTGTTGGGCTGTGAGGATTTCCTTGTTTTATCTTGGTGTGAATGAATCGTATCGGTAGGCGTATTGGTTTCTCTTCCATGAACTAAACGTCATCGTTTTTTATGTGTTAAATTTAACTAGAAAGTCAGATGGATACAGGCATGAGGTGCGATTATTTCAATAGCGATGCGTGCTTATAATTGCGAGAAAAAAATCGTGAGAATAGAACCATAAATCTACATACATTATGTATACTACATACAGTTTTATTTCCGGGAAGACGCTCAGAACGCATCTCCGGCGATCTAGGGCCCCGGAGCCTACTGGGCCTAGGCGGCCCCTGGACCCTCGCCTGTTGGGCTGTGATAGTCGACCCCTCCTATGAATTTTCGCTGGATCCGCTCTTGTGCTTAATCGCCTTTGAATACGTAACTAGATGTATTGTGGGTTGAAAAATACCATGTTAAAACTGTTCTGGATGCTGGATGTCATGGTTGGGGGAAGTTTCATAGTGCGTTGATTCACGATCATATCACTTTAAATTATTTAGTGGGTTTAACTAACACATCCAACAGTATTCATAGCTTGCGTACAGTCATGTATGCGTTACCTCTGAGAGTTTTAAATCATATTGTCAGAGATATACAAGGATCTGTGTCTTCAGGAAATATTATACCACCCACAATCACTAAAGTTTGTCAAGATATAGCGTATTTTCGTTTGTATCGTCCAGTGAACATAATCGAAACATCCAAAGAGCGGCTTTTCTTGAAATTCAACTACTTGGATAAAGGACTGGTCATTATTAATTTACCAGCGATATTAAGGTACGCAGCGCTGTAACAAACCATTTCAAGTTCACAGAACCTACTTGCATTTCATATTTCATATGTTCAGTATATCAAATCTGTAGCCACCAAAATATTCAGTTGCTCTAATGCTGTCAAGAAGTTTGACTGGAACTTCTGGGGGCTATAGTTGTGATTGTGAATCATCGAACATTATCTATACACCAAGCAAGCATGTTGTGACTGGTGACTTTGATATAGTGAGTGACGAGGATCTAAAAACACTTCTGATGAAGGAACCTAAATATAGAGAGCCGAGAGAAATAAACCTGAAGGAGGACCAGAAGATAGCCCTGACTGCATTGGAAGAGTAGGTTATTGAGTGGTCAAAGCGAGTAAAAGTTTAACCTACAGCACTTGCTGACTGGCTGGACTTCACCAAGAACAAGGTCGCTGAAACAATCCGCCATACTGACAGTAGTACCCTGCCCAAGTAAAACATGTACTGAGAAACCTCAGTTCGCAAGAAGTTCTAGAAAAACTTCAAAATAAATTCGTCATAGTCCCAGCAGACAAAGATCCAAATAATATAATATTCATATGTAAATAATACTATTATCAGATGCTGGTTAAGAATTTAGTATAAGCAGGCCATCGCCGAATGCATCTACTTACTCCCAAACAGCATTTACTCTGAAAGATTTATTTAACAACCACAAAACGTTTCTCAAGGACAGAGGTGTTCTCTACCAACCACTCATAACGATATACCGAAACCCTCCAAATGAATAAACCACCATACAAAGCTAGATTCTTAGCTGGTTCTAGAAGCTGCACTACCAAGCTTCTTTCAACCCTGCTAACGAGGGCCCTTCAGGAGCTAGGTACAGCATTTTGGGAAAGGTATTGCGCTACTATTTCTAAGACCTTCGGCATTGAATGCATGTGGATATTGTACAACTCAAGATGTCTTACGGAACTTACGGAACTTGATGCTAAAGGTCACATACCGTACAGACATGTATCCACATGGGATTTCTCAACTCTCTATACTACAATCCCTCATCAGGATCTTATTGTCCGTCTCAGTTCATTAATAGTATCGGTGTTCAAGAAAAATGATCGCCGATATATGTCAGAAGCCGTGAAGCATTATTTAGTTCCACCACATACAAGGGATATCATTCATTCTTTGTTTATAGAGTTGCTCGAATTTCCCAACATCATATAGGTATTCCAATGGGTGCTAATTGTGCAACCCTTTTGGCTGACATATATCTGATCTCTTTTGAATACGACTATATGCAGACGCTTTTAAAAACAGATAATTTCAATGCCCGTTCCTTCTCATTCACCAAACGCTATATAGACGATATTCTTGCTGTGGATAATCGCTATATAAATGACGCAGTGAGGGATATATATCCACCTTCACTGGATTTGGATGAAACTACAGATGGCCCTGCGGCACATATTTTTTTTACCTATATCTCTACAAAAATGAAGCGGGCCTTCTCTCTCGTCAACTTTACGGCAAAAGAGATGATTACAATTTCGACATCGTAAACTATCCCTATCTGGACAGTAATATACCAGAGAGACCTGCATATGGCGTATACATATCTCGCGGGGTAGCACATTTGCTAGATCCTGTGTTAAATGTGACGAGTTTAATAAAATATTATTGCAAAAACTTGTAAAACAGGGCTATTATTATCATCAAGCGCCTCCACCCGAAATTTCTCAAGTTGGCGATACATATCGCATGCTGATAGCAAAATACGAGCGTAGCATGCAAGATCTATGGCGGTAAGTTTCGTAAATTGTGTCTAATTCCGTTTAACCCGGGGCCAGGGACCGTATGAACCTATGTATTTCAAGATCCCCATAGTGAGCATATGAAGAGTCACAATCAAAGCATGACTGAGATACATCATACTCTAGATAACTTTACAACGTATATCATATGGATAAAGAATACTGATCAGCAATACGGATTTGATATTTTTGGAACATCATGATGTCTTGCTGGCATCACTGAAACCCGTTGACCGTTTCTCTCTTGCAGAAAATTAACCTAATTTTATGTATACTATGATTTATCCTTTCAATTTGGTGTTAATGTTATTGTATGAATTAGGTCTTTGTATTATGAACGCGGAAATTCTTTAATGGACGACGGCTGAATATTGAATGACGGACTAGACGCTTGTATTCGAAGATGGACGTTATTACCTGGATCACTTGCCTTCTCAAACATTGTGTGGAGTTGCTTGAGGTCTTTGGTCTCCAAAGTTTTAATAGTTGCCCTATGGTTTTCAGGTATATTTTATACTAAATGTGCAAAGTTTGTTAATTGTAAAATATGTTTTAACATTATAGAACAAAGAGAATGTTGTAGTAGTATATAAAACCCTTTTCGAGTATTATTTTGCCGGGGGAGATAACTCTTTTGTGGAGGGTACGTGGAGGGGGCGCCACCAGCTCAAGAGACCAAAAACTACCTCCAGCACAGAAGAGTTCCAATCTAGGGGGAGGTAACTCTGGGTGACTATAGTTCCGGCAAAGGGCCCCTGGGCATGTATTCTTTCGCGGTGATGCGGTCTGGCGGTGATGCGGTCGCGGGAAAAAGCTTCCGCGGAGAAAAAGTAGTCCCCACACTTCAAATACGCTGCATGGTCCGATTGGGTCGAGTGAGGTATCAAAGTGAAGCATTCGTGAAGGGACATCCAGTCATGGGTGGGTGCATGTAAAATTAGGATTTTTTCCCGAAACTATAAAAAGCGGAATACGGACTTTACATCTAAAATAGGGGAAAACACCTATCAACCCTAGCCAAAAGGGCTAATATCGGTCCCCGGGCTTATTGGGACCTGCCAATCAAGTCAATGGGGTGGGTGCATGTAAATTAGGATTTTTTCCCGAAACTATAAAAAGCGGAATACGGACTTTACCCCTAAAATAGGGGAAAACACCTATCAACTCTAGCCAAAAGGGCTAATATCGTGCCCCGGGCTTATCGGGGCCTGCCTATCAAGTCAGGTGGGTGCATGTAAAATTAGGATTTGTCCCCGAAACTATAAAAAGCGGAACACGGACTTTACCCCTAAAATAGGGGAAAACCCCTATCAACTCTAGCCAAAAGGGCTAATATCGGTCCCCGGGCTTACCGGGGCCTGCCTATCAAGTCAATGGGGTGGGTGCATGTAAAATTAGGATTTTTTTCCGAAACTATAAAAAGCGGAACACGGACTTTACCCCTAAAATAGGGGGAAACCCCTATCACCTCTAGCCAAAAGGGCTAATATCGGTCCCCGGGCTTATCGGGGCCTGCCTATCAAGTCAATGGAGTGGGTGCATGTAAAATTAGGATTTTTTTTTTCCGAAACTATAAAAAGCGGAACACGGACTTTACCCCTAAAATAGGGGAAAACCCCTATCAACCCTAGCCAAAAGGGCTAATATCGGTCCCCGGGCTTATCGGGGCCTGCCTATCAAGTCAATGGGGTGGGTGCATGTAAAATTAGGATTTTTTCCCGAAACTATACCAAGCGGAACACGGACTTTACCCCTACAATGGGGGTCTGTATTATACAATATAAGGGAAAATGCCTGTATCGGGTATGGGGATGGTCAATTTTTTTCGTGGGCTTTACTATGGCTTGTGGGGTCTCGTTTTTCTCGTTTTGCCAAGAAAATGACAATGGAAAGGGTCCCGGAGAGAATCGGTGAAATTTTTGGGAAAAGTCACCGAGGTCTGTATATAGGCTCATACTGGCTATATGGGGGGGAGGGGTGGTCAAATTTTTTTGTGGGTGTTACTATGGCTTGTGGGGTCTCGTTTTTCTCGTCTCACCATGAAAAACACGATGGGAGGGGTCCCGGAGCGAATCGGTGAAATTTTTGGAAAAAGTCACCGAAGTCTGCATATAGTCCATACTGGCTATAAGGGGGTATAGGTTCAACCTGGGAAATTCACACACGTTCATTGTGATATGGGTTGTGGGGTCTCGTTTTTCACGTCTCGTCATTTAGAACACAATGGGAGGGGTCCCGGAGCGAATCGTTGAAATTTTTGGGAAAAGTACCGGGTAGGCCTGTATATAGGCCTATAGGCTGGCTATACGGGGGTATAGGTTCAACCTGGGAAATTCACACACGTTCATTGTGATATGGGTTGCTTGGATTTGGCTTTCCCGTCGTTCCTCCGTCTTCCATCCGGGTACTGTGGTTTTACATCCGGGTCCTCAGCTTGCATCCAAGTTTTTCATGAGCCACATTGCGTACGTGTGTGTGTTTGTGTTTCAGTCCAATCGTGCACCATGTCGAATTACGTGTCCGAAAACTTCCTCTCATTGCATCAATATGCTCAGATCCATTCAATATAAACACAACCAAGAGACATCAACACCAACAGGCACATTGCGTAATACACGTTCTATTATCCTCACAGCACCACCACCAGCACTACCACCACCACCACCACCTAGCGTTGCCGCCGTCAACGATCAGCGTATAGACATATCGAGTATGTATGGCATGTTATGGTATTCATCAGTGCATGGGTGAAGCATTCAGCCTATGGTGTAGTCGGTCAGCTTGGTGACGAAAAACGTGACATTGGTCATCCTCTCTACGACCCACTGGGTGTTGGGGCGTTGTTGTTGGGCCCATTCCAAGGGATCTACGGTGTCCAGTTTCTCCAGCATCGTCTCTAGCGACGTCTTATCCGTGATGGTAAAGGGTTGGTCAAATACCCGGATGCTACTGCTCGGGTAAAAGTATCGAACTTGGTCTGCCTCCTTATGCTGTAGCACATAACCAAACGCCAGATTCAACTCGAAGGCCGTAGTTTGATCGTTGAAGATGGCTTCCACGTAGCTGCGTAGATGGGCGAGGTCGGTCAGTCGGAAATTGTAGATATCTTGAATAGGGCGATGACGGTGGAAGCAGTGCCGGATCATGGGCCAATGGCGCTGATAGATGTCACTCACTGGATGATCGTCGTGTAACAGATCCCTAGGAACATTTATGGGTTCGTCCGCGAAGTGTACTTTGCCCTCTACCTCGTTCAAAATCTGGCTCAAGGTCTTGTCGTCGGAATTTCACTGTTGAATTAGGGCGACATCATCATCATCGGCCCTCATGCGATGGGTGGGAGTTCCCTCTGTCTCGATACTGGTGCCTACGGGCTTCTCTACCAGCAAACGTGGCTGCGGAGCAGGGTGTCGTGTGCGTTGGTGTCGCAGCAACTGACTGGTCAGTTTGAAAAGCCGACCACATTCTTCGCATGGACGCTTGGGTACTTCATGGCGTGCACGTGTGTTGCGCTGTAAATGATCCGGGCGCTGAAACGACAGTGTACATATCGTACAGCTATACCGGGCGGTTCCTTCGTGCTTGGTAGCCTCATGGCGGCGCAAGCAAGTCGTGCAGACGAGTGAATGATTTCGAGCACGTAGTACAAGTGAACATCTTGGTGGTTGACAGAGTGTCTGATGAAACGGCCAGGCCGCTTCCCTTTCATAGCACGCTAGCTGGTGATCTATTTTTAGCACACTCTACCCCAAGTCGAGGATCGAGACTGGTGTACTGGTGTACGACTGAGCCGCATTGCGCGCGCGCTAACAATACCGGATTGTTAGCGCGCGCAAGGCCCAAAGGTCAGTTCCGGTCACGTGAACGGAAGCGGAAGTGACCTCACAGAGGTCATATGCAAATTATTGAGGTCAGCAGGTGTCCAAAACCCGGCTGTAAGATGGGACCCGGATGTAAAACCACAGTACCCGGATGGAAGACGGAGGAACGACGGGAAAAACCCACTTGGAAACCCGGATGTTGACAAGATCCGGGATGGAAAATCCACAGCACACGCACACGCACACACACAAACACACACGCGCGCAATGCGGGTCAGTCGTACACCAGTACACCAGTCTCGATCCTCGACTTGGGGTAGAGTGTGCTAAAAATAGATCACCAACTAGCGTGCTATAAAAGGGAAGCGGCCTGGCCGTTTCATCAGACACTCTGTCAACCACCAAGATGTTCACTTGTACTACGTGCTCGAAATCATTCACTCGTCTGCACGACTTGCGCCACCATGAGGCTACCAAGCACGAAGGAACCGCCCGGTATAGCTGTACGATATGTACACTGTCGTTTCAGCGCCCGGATCATTTACAGCGCCACACACGTGCACGCCATGAAGTACCCAAGCGTCCATGCGAAGAATGTGGTCGGCTTTTCAAACTGACCAGTCAGTTGCTGCGACACCAACGCACACGACACCCTGCTCCGCAGCCACGTTTGCTGGTAGAGAAGCCCGTAGGTACCAGTATCGAGACAGAGGTAACTCCCACCCATCGCATGAGGGCCGATGATGATGATGTCGCCCTAATTCAACAGTGAAATTCCGACGACAAGACCTTGAGCCAGATTTTGTACGAGGAAGAGGGCAAAGTACACTTCGCGGACGAACCCATAAATGTTCCTAGGGATCTGTTACACGACGATCATCCAGTGAGTGACATCTATCGGCGCCATTGGCCCATGACCCGGCACTGCTTCCACCGTCATCGCCCTATTCAAGATATCTACAATTTCCGACTGACCGACCTCGCCCATCTACGCAGCTACGTGGAAGCCATCTTCAACGATCAAAGTACGACCTTCAAGTTGAATCTGGCGTTTGGTTATGTGCTACAGCATAAGGAGGCAGACCAAGTCCGATACTTTTACCCGAGCAGTAGCATCCGGGTATTTGACCAACCCTTTACCATCACGGATAAGACGTCGCTAGAGACGGTGCTGGAGAAACTGGACACCGTAGATCCCTTGGAATGGGCCCAACAACAACGCCCCAACACCCCCAGTGGGTCGTAGAGAGGATGACCAATGTCACGTTTTTCGTCACCAAACTGACCGACTACACCATAGGCTGAATACTTCACTCATGCACTGATGAATACCATAACATGCCATACATACTCGATATGTCTATACGCTGATCGTTGACGGCGGCAACGCTAGGTGGTGGTGGTGGTGGTGGTAGTGGTGGTGGTGGTGCTGTGAGGATAATAAAACGTGTATTACGCAATGTGCCTGTTGGTGTTGATGTCTCTTGGTTGTGTTTATATTGAATGGATCTGAGCATATTGATGCAATGAGAGGAAGTTTTCGGAGAGAACGTAATTCGACATGGTGCACGATTGGACTCAAACACAAACACACACACGTACGCAATGTGGCTCATGAAAAACCTGGATGCAAGCTGAGGACCCGGATGTAAATCCACAGTACCCGGATGGAAAACCCCACTTGGAAACCCGGATGTTGACAAGATCCCGAATGTAAAATCCACTGCCCACACACACACACACACACACACGCGCGCAATGCGGCTCAGTCGTACACCAGTACATCTCGGTCCTCGACTTGGGGTAGTTGAACTCAGTGTGCTAAAAATAGATCACCAACTAGCGTGCTATAAGAGGAAAGCGGCCTGGCCGTTTCATCAGACACTCTGTCAACCACCAAGATGATCACTTGCACAACTTGCCAGAAGCAGTTTACTCGTCTAGACAATTTACGTCGCCACGACACGGCCACCCACGACGACGGACTGTATACTTGTATAACCTGCGCACGGTCATTTAATCGGGAAGATGCTTTACTGCGCCATGAACGTTCAATTCATGGGCCACCCAAGCGTCCATGCGAGGATTGTGGTCGGCTTTTCAAACTGACCAGTCAGTTGCTGCGACACCAACGTTTGATTCATGCCCCCGTACCATGGCATGATCGACAACTTCCTACTGAAGAGGAGCCGCGGAAGGTCAGACACAGTGAAGATAAACCCGGGGAGACGAACGCCACTGGTGATGCGATGAAGGAGAGCCCACCTATACCCACAGTTCAGAAGAGCCTGGATATCCAGCCGGACCCCAGCGTTACGGTTTCGAGTCATACGCCTGACAACATCGAGCATTTTCTGGGCAATTTCTTACAGGACAACCATCCAGTGAGTGACATCGATCGGCGCCATTGGTCCATGACACGGCACTGTTTCCACCCTCATGGCCCTATTCAAGATATTTACAATTTCCCACTGACCAACCTCACCCGTCTACGCAGCTACGTTGAAGCCATCTTCACAGATCAAACTACGGCCTTCAAATTGAATGTCGCTTTCGGGTACATCTTACGTCACAAAAAGACGGACCAGTTACGGTATTATTATCCCGGCAATAATATCTATGTGTCTGACCAGCCGTTCACCATCATTAACCGAAGGTCACTAGAGACGATGCTGGAGATACTGGACACCGTGGATGCCTTGAGATGGGCACATCGTCAACGCCCCAACACACAATGGGTGGTAGACAGGGTAACCAATGTCACGTTTTTCCTTACCAAGCTGACCGACCACCGCCATCGGTTGAATGCGTCACCCGTGCACTGATGAATACCATAACATGCCGCACATACTCTCTATGTCTACATGCTGATCGTTGACTTGAGCTCAGTAAACACTTGTACCTAATGTGACGGTGCGTTAAATAATAAAACATGGTGTTTGATATTTCAATTTGTTTTCCTGTGAACATACTAAACATACCCAGGGCGGCTCCCCCAGCCTGGGTATGATGTAACATTGGGGATAATAAACTATGCAAACATTGCTGAACTTGCTGTTATTCACGACAACCGCTATCCGATTGTATAATACAGAACATATAATGCATAATACAGGACATATATGGTACAATACAGGAAACATATGGTATAATACAGCACAGATTTGGTATAATACAGGACAGATACTGTATAATACAGCACAGATTTAGTATAATACAGAACATATATTGTATAATACAGGACAAATATGGTACAATACAGGACATATTTGCTATAATACAAGACAGATATTGTATAACACGGGACAGATATTGCATAATACAGCACAGATATTGCATAATACAGCACAGATATGGTGTAATTCCGGACAGATATGGTATAATACAGCACAGATATGGCATAATAGAGGGCAAATATTGTATAATACAGCACAGATTTGGCATAATACAGGACATATATGGTACAATACAGGACAGATATAGTATAATACAGCACAGATTGGTAAAATAACAGGACAGATACTGTATAATACGCATGACAGATATGGATGGTCCATCTCTACACCAAATACCCTCCTTTACTGCCCCAAAATGCCCACTTTCGCTACTACTCGTACTGATGACGTCACCAATAACGTCACAGATGCTGTGGACATCCCTTGAAATCGTGGTCTCCACCCCGAAGGTTACAAGCTGACACGCCACATGACGCATTCGGACCAAGGATAGTCCATCTCTACATCAAATACCTTCCTTCACTGCCCCAAAATTCCCACTTTCGCTACTACTCGTACTGATGACGTCACCGATGACGTCAAAGATGCTGTGAACATTCCTCAAATCGGGGTCTACACCCCGAGAGCTACAAATTGACACCTCCCAGGACGCATTCGGACCAAGGATGGTCCATCTCTACCCCAAATACCTTCCTTCTCTGCCTCAAAATGTTCACTTTGGCTACTACTCGTACTGATGACGTCACCAGTGACGTCACAGATGACGTGAACATCCCTCAAATCGGAGTCTACATCCCGAGAGCTACAACATGACACCTCCCAGGACGCATTCGGACCAAGGATGGTCCATCTCGACCCCAAATACCTTCCTGTACTGCCCCAAAATGGCCACTTTACTTACTACAACCAACTGCGCAGGCGCAGATTGACGTGACTTGCACTTAAAAACACGCCATGCTGACTCTAACCCACACAAGCTTCACTTTGACACCTTCCACGACCCATTCGGACCCATAGCGGTCCATCTCTACCACAAACACACACCCACATACCCCCCAACATGCCTGCTTTCTATACTACGGCCAGACTGCGCATGCGCAGACTATTGAAAACGGACGAACCATTAGTCCAGTCGGATGCTCCTCCACGAGAGCTTCAAAATAAGACCTCATACGACATCATAGGATCATTAGGGGCTCACCTAGACCCCAAACGTCCACCCCGTATGGGCCTATACCCCCATAGCCATGCAGTATAGGCCTATGGGCCTACCCAGGCCTCGGTGAACTTTTTCCAAAAATTTCACCGTTTCGCTCCGGGACCCTTCCCATCGTGTTCTAAATGACGAGACGTGGAAAACAAATCCAAACAGCCCATATCACAATGAACGTGTGTGAATTTCCAAGGTTGAACCTATACCCCCATATAGCCAGTATGGGACTATATGGGCTATATGGTACTTTTCCAAAAATTTCACCGTTGCGCTCCGAGACCCTTCCCATAAAAAAAAATTGACCACCCCCCCCCCATATAGCCAGTATGAGCCTATATACAGACCTCGGTGACTTTTCCCAAAAATTTCACCGATTCGCTCCGGGACCCTTCCCATTGTCATTTTCTTGGCGAAACGAGAAAAACGAGACCCCACAAGCCATAGTAAAGCCCACGAAAAAAATTGACCATCCCCATACCCGATACAGGCATTTTCCCTTATATTGTATAATACAGACCCCCATTGTAGGGGTAAAGTCCGTGTTCCGCTTTGTATAGTTTCGGGAAAAAATCCTAATTTTACATGCACCCACCCCATTGACTTGATAGGCAGGCCCCGATAAGCCCGGGGACTGATATTAGCCCTTTTGGCTAGGGTTGATAGGGGTTTTCCCCTATTTTAGGTAAAGTCCGTGTTCCGCTTTTTATAGTTTCGGGGAAAAATCCTAATTTTACATGCACCCACCCCATTGACTTAATAGGCAGGCCCGATAAGCCCTTTTGGCTAGGGTTGATAGGGGTTTTCCCCTATTTTAGGGGTAAAGTCAGTGTTCCGCTTTTTATAGTTTCGGGAAAAAATCCTAATTTTACATGCACCCACCCCATTGACTTGATAGGCAGGCCCCGATAAGCCCGGGGACCGATATTAGCCCTTTTGGCTAGGGTTGATAGGGTTTTCCCCTATTTTAGGGGTAAAGTCCGTGTTCCGCTTTTTATAGTTTCGGGAAAAAAATCCTAATTTTACATGCACCCACCCCATTGACTTGATAGGCAGGCCCCGATAAGCCCGGGGACCGATATTAGCCCTTTTGGCTAGGGTTGATAGGGGTTTTCCCCTATTTTAGGGGTAAAGTCCGTGTTCCGCTTTTTATAGTTTCGGGGACAAATCCTAATTTTACATGCACCCACCCCATTGACTTGATAGGCAGGCCCCGATAAGCCCGGGGCACGATATTAGCCCTTTTGGCTAGAGTTGATAGGCGTTTTCCCCTATTTTAGGGGTAAAGTCCGTATTCCGCTTTTTATAGTTTCGGGAAAAAATCCTAATTTTACATGCACCCACCCCATTGACTTGATAGGCAGGCCCGATAAGCCCGGGGACCGATATTAGCCCTTTGGCTAGGGTTGATAGGGGTTTTCCCCTATTTTAGGGGTAAAGTCCGTGTTCCGCTTTTTATAGTTTCGGGAAAAAATCCTAATTTTACATGCACCCACCCATGACTGGACGCCCCTTCACGAATGCTTCACTTTGATACCTCACTCGACCCAATCGGACCATGCAGCGTATTTGAAGTCTGGGGACTACTTTTTCTCCGCGGAAGCTTTTTCCCGCGACCGCATCACCGCCAGACCGCATCACCGTGGAAGAATACATGCCCAGGGGCCCTTTGCCGGAACTATAATCACCCAGAGTTACCTCCCCCTAGATTGGAACTCTTCTGTGCTGGAGGTAGTTTTTGGTCTCTTGAGCTGGTGGCGCCCCCTCCACAAACGAGTTATCTCCCCCGGCAAAATAATACTCGAAAAGGGTTTCATATACTACTTGTTGTATCTTGTAATGCCCTGTCACTGAAGTTCATGTAAGATATGATTAGAATCTAATGTTTCTAATATTTAATCACATTCAGGTCAATTTGTGATGAGATATATTCTCAGTTCTTCTGGGCAGCGCGGGTAAGCCCAGAATAGAACGGCACGCATTATAACTGTTTTGTTGCACACATATGTGTCCCATTCGGGACAATAGGTTTGGAAATGATGTTAAACTTTTTTATATGAACTTCGGTTGAATCACATTCAGATTTACTTAGATTGTTCAACTTTGTTCCATGGTGGCCCTCCGCAGTTTCGTAGTAATGGCCCCTCTCTAATTTCATAATACGATAGACTGCCCTTGTTCTGCTACATCATAATTCTTCTTGTCTTCTTAATAGCTTATATCTATAATGCCATCCTATTCAGCATTATCAACGCTGCAAACGAGTACGTACAAATCGAGTGCTGGCTTCGTCTACACGCTGATCGGGATCATGGAGTAAAGTTTGTCCTGCCTCAGTTATGCCCCTTGGGTGTGCCTAAAAATCGGGACTCATTTACGGGAAGAAAATCTGACAAAAAACGGTTAGGTTAACACCCCCTTTTTTTTGCCTTTTTAAGTTGAGACCGGACCAGGGAACGTGAGTAAGAAGTTTAATTGAAATCGCTCTTACAGATTTTTCTGGAAATTGAGCCGAATTTGACCATTTTTCGACATTTTTACGGGGGTTTCTAGGAAAAATGAAGCAAGCATGGAGGAGAATGTTCGAGTTAAATTTTTCTATAACATAGCAGTGTTATATCTTAAAATAATAGTTTTATCATGCTCTTTCAGAAAATATATACATATAAGTGATTTGGGTTGAAGGTTTTGCGACAACTGGCGGCCTAAAAACGGACCCATAGTCTATTCCATGCCGAATAAAAGAATCTCCGGAGTGCACCCCATGCCCTCATTGATCTGTTGTTTAACATGGCATTTCTAACAGATCCAAAATACTGTTATACGATCACATTATAAATGACAAAAAAATATCCTACGATGTATTCAGCTATATGTGAGCTGTGTCATTACGGTCATCAGAGGGGTGCTGTATGTTCGCTTTCAAGACTACCGCCTATTTTTGTGGCAATCCGTTGGCCGAGTGGTTTAGATCGCCGACATTTAGTGCTGGCGATTAGGTGTCTTACTGTGGGGGTCGCTCGTTCGAATCCCGCTAGTTCCAATTTTCGGCACTAGAATCTGTGCTATACCATGAAAGTGTAACCCCACAATAATGTACCATGTTGTAGAGATTTTGTACATGTGTTATAAACCTGTACTGAGGTGATCTACATATAGTGTATCTCACCACTGTCCTTCAGCGTTGATCCTCCTGGTTATAGTCCATTGTTACCTGGAGTCAGCTCTGGAGTGAGGCCCCCTTTGGGACAATTTTTGTTAAAGTTTATACTACCTGTGTGTTGGGTACCCAGTTGAGAAGTCATTATTATTATTATTTATATTACAATCTTTCGAAAGTTTCGAAAACATTTTTTTCAAATACAGTTTGTTTTTATTATTTTCATACATTATGATGAGCAAAAGGTTTGACAGGTTACTGTCAAACTGTCAGGATTACAAGATGTTAAACCGATCGATATGTGTCGCCCTTTAACAGAGGCTGTTGGATCAGGACCCTATGTGCTTGAGGGTTTAGT
This sequence comes from Hanleya hanleyi, assembly GCA_036873755.1. Taxonomy (NCBI): domain Eukaryota; kingdom Metazoa; phylum Mollusca; class Polyplacophora; order Lepidopleurida; family Hanleyidae; genus Hanleya; species Hanleya hanleyi. The sequence continues at coordinate 133,017 of JAVTVY010039451.1, read as the reverse complement.
GCATGTGTCAAAGACTCTTTGGAATGTTAGTAGTAGGGTCCCAGCAAATGGAGTCAGTAGCGCCTCACTGCGCATGCGCGGGAAAAAAAATTGGGGCGGTATGCGCAGGAGTGATGTGCGCAGGTATGACGTCACTTCCGGTTGGGTTGAATGAGGCGTGGCCTTTGTACATGTCTAGACTTGTTGGTGTGTGTTGATGTACTGGGTTTTTCCCCACAATGGCGGCTAATGGCGGCCAATGGCGGCTAGTCCGCCATGTTGGAAAATGGCGGCTAATGGCGGTCAAAATGGCGGCTAATGGCGGCAAGACGTGACTGCCTATGGGAAAATGGGGCAAGATGGCGGCTAATGGTGGCTAATGGCGGCTAATGGTAGGGCAAAATGGCGGATAATGGTGGCTAATGGCGGCTAATGGCGGCTAATGGCGGCTAGTCCGCCATGTTGGAAAATGGCGTCTAATAAAATGGTGGCTAATGACGGCTAATGGCGGCCAAAATGGCGGCTAATGGCGGCTAATGGCGGCCAGACTTGACTGCCTATGGGAAAATGGGGCAAGATGGCGGCTAATGGCGGCTAATGGCGGCTAATGGTATATAAAATGGTGGATAATGGTGGCTAATGGCGGCTAATGGCGTCGAAAATGGCGGCTAAGCCGCCATTGTTGTAGAAAAACGTATAAAAGGGGGTGATTTTTAGTGGTTGGGTGTATTCATTGCAGTACCTCACGGAGCTGTCACACCTACCTGACCAGCCTGCCTGCCTGCCTGCCTGCTTGCCTGCCAGCCTGCCTGCCTGCCTGCTTGCCTGCCTGTATGAGACGTGGAGAAGCTTTTCATTTTACCAGTGCAATTTCAACAGCCTATTACACCGTAGCAGCTACTGATCAGCCTGAGCCCACAGTCATGGAGTCATCCCAGCGAGTTAAGCTTCAACAGTACCGTCTTCGCCTCATTGATGAGATGCAGCATGTGGCCGAACTATGTGATTTGCTTATGGAGGAAAACATACTCCTGAAACAGGGTGTCGAAGATATCATGGCGGAGAACACCACTTCACGACAAAACAGAGCTCTCATCGACGGTCTACTGCGCCGTGGCCCCTATGCATTTCTAGCCTTCGTGGAGGCGCTGAAGAAGACGGGAAATGAAGAACTAGCAGATCTACTTCAAGCCCACGATGTACAGGATGATGATATCTTAGTCATGGACACTACCGAAGAGCGTACAGCTAGCAAACGTACGCACCCAGAGTCTGGTGTACCTGCCAAACGTGGTGCACGACCCAAACGGCCCCGACTAACACCTTTAGAAATACCTGAGCAAGTGCTTCAGCCAGTGCCCCAGCAAGTGCCTGAGCCAGTGAAAGAAGAAGAGGTGCAACTGCCTACGTCTGTGCAGGAGATCAATAACATTATCCAGCAGGCCTACCAGGCAGCCCATACGAACACTTGGGAGCTCTCACCCTATTTAACTGTGAGTGTCAAAGACGAGGAAGTGCATTTTAACGCACCGGCCTTTAACGACAGTCCAGCTAGGCATATTGCCTTGACGTTGGAGACCTGGCTAAAACTACAGGCCATTGATTACGCCGTCGATGCGGTTATTCGCGACCAGGGGAGTGACGAAGCGAAATTTTATGTGGGTGACGACATCTTTGTCAGCTGTGCTACATTCAACGACATGCTCCTGGTGCATATACGGAAATGGAAAATGAGGTCAGATACGCAAGAGCGTATTCCTTGTCCTGAGGACGTCACCTTGAAAATAATGGCGTGGCGGAAGCTGCAGAGTCTCACAGCTGCAATTCATGAAGCCCTGTCTGACCAGGTGTCTGAGTATATTTGTAAGAAGTACATCGACACATTCCTGGATCATCTCAGACCCCGCATTCGACACTTGCGTATCCAGCAATGTGCAGCCTGTCTGAACAAGGATGGGGTCTCCTACACGCATACGTGTGTGGACAATAGTATACTACCATCATACGCGCTCATCACTGAGGCACTACAGACCGTCACCGAGGAGCAAATTGCCCAGGCATTGGAAGCTGCCTGTCCACCCAGAATTCCACGTGAACAGATTGCTACCTACATCTACGTGCACCAGGGGCGGAAAGACGATGATGAGTTCAAACAAGTCTTGTTGCATCACTATTGAACATTTCAAGTCTTGTGTTGCAATGAAAACATTCAGACATTACCGTATTCCTACATTCTACGTTCATTGAAGCGCCTTGATAGCGTATAATTGTATTAAAATTCAATACCCAGAGTCTACTGTGGTGAAGACGTTCATTCTACTGTGTTAGTCTTGTTGTATAAATATTGAACATTTCAAGTCTTGTTGCATTGAAAACATTCAGACATGATCGTATTCCTACATTCTATGTTGATTCTATGTTCATTCTATGTTCATTGAAGCGCCTTGATAGCGTATAATCGTATTAAAAATTCAATACCCAGAGTCTACTGTGGTGAACACGTTCATTCTATTGTGTTAATAAAAAATAGTAGAAAATTCAAAATGGGTGTTAGTGTTCATTGAGTGTGGTGATGGGAGCTGGTGTTTTTTGTGCTTTGAGTTAGAAGTTTCCGCTTTCGGAAAGATGGGGTGGCCCTGAAAAGGGCCTTTGGAAAGTGTTATGACACTTTTTTTACGAGCGGAAAATTTGCTTCACTCCGGACACCCACGTCCTACACACGCGACACTTGATCTTTAAATGGAGTTCGTCCGTTTCACTGCAGTGGCACGTCCCCCCTATACATGTTAGGGCTACCCAGCATTCCCGACATAGGCATAGATGTCCACACGGAAATAGGGCGTACATGGTTTCCTCGTTGGTACACACGCTACAGTTTGATTTACTTTCTTCCTTATGCAGTTGTTGTTGTAGTTTACACTTCGAATCTTCTATTTGATCCATGTCTTCCCTCATTTCATTAATCTGTTCGTTTAGGCGGGCCACCTCTGCCCAGGAGGGTGGTAATGTTGTCATTCCTGTTGTTGTTGTTGTAGTTGGCGGTGTGGTAGCTGGTGTTCCTGTTTCCGTAGCCGGTGTTGTGGTACTTGGCGTTTGGGTAGCCGCTGTATTTGCTGGGGGTCTGTTTAACCACTCTAGATCGGGGAGTTCTTCATCGTCCGTAGTGACATCCTCATTGTCCAAAGTGTCCCTCACCTCTTGGTCTTGTTCTTCACTTCGCCGTCTCAACGTATCGGCAATATTATGCACCCGCTCAAAGCTTGTAATTATTGTCACACCATCGCCATGTTCTTCACTGGTAATCACCTCTCTACGTTCTCTCGGATCTTGCGCGTTGAATAACCTCCGTCTGGTAGTCATGATGTATTTGTGAATGAAAGGCGAGATACTGCGCGTTATTTATAGTCTAGGCGGCCATTGGCCGCCATTAGCCGCCATTGGCCGCCATTGTTACGCGCGGACGTCAGCGAAATCTCTCCCTCAAAACCTGGTACTGGCCTAGGCTGGCAGAAATTTTGTGTTTCTTTTCCAACTTTAAACCGGTGTGATTTTGCAATAAATGCGAGTGGACGTATAAAATTTATTTCAACTTGAATTGGGGCAACTCATCGTGTAGCATTGAAAAATTCAGAAGGCTAGCGGCAGGGTAACTCACTATTTTTAATGATTTTATCGATTTTTAGACCCGTAAGGTTATGGATAGGGTGGTATGGAAAACCCGGTACACTTGAAATAAATCGGTTTTCCTCGGTAAAAATACGTCAGGTATGTTCCTCACAGGCTTATAATGTCACCCTGAAAATTGCAGCCGGTTTATCGAAAGAAAAGTAGGAATTTTTATCGTATCACACCGGCTACGGTAACACAGCCATTCACATGCATAGCTGTACTCACATTTGCCTGCAGACTGTATAGTGTTGTGTTACCGTAGCCGGTGTGATACGATAAAAATTCCTACTTTTCTTTCGATAAACCGGCTGCAATTTTCAGGGTGACATTATAAGGCTGTGAGGAACATACCTGACGTATTTTTACCGAGGAAAACCGATTTATTTCAAGTGTACCGGGTTTTCCATACCACCCTATCCATAACCTTACGGGTCTAAAAATCGATAAAATCATTAAAATAGTGAGTTACCCTGCCGCTAGCCTTCTGAATTTTTCAATGCTACACGATGAGTTGCCCCAATTCAAGTTGAAATAAATTTTATACGTCCACTCGCATTTATTGCAAAATCACACCGGTTTAAAGTTGCAAAAGAAACACAAAATTTCTGCCAGCCTAGGCCAGCACCAGGTTTTGAGGGAGAGATTTCGCTCACGTCCGCGCGCTCTACGGTTAGACTATAAAAAGCGCGCAGTATCTTGCCTTTCATTCACAACTACATCATGGCTATGGCTGAAATCATGGATATTGACAACCTATTAGACGAGTTAATCATAGATAATGAACACCAACCGGTAGAGCACATCGATATGGAACACGATGAACATTGGCTGGGTGATATTATACAAGACCTATTTAAAGATGCAGAACACCAACCGGTACAGGGCGGCGAACACGACCCAGGAGCACAAGTGGTAGCGGATGTCACTGCACTCCAATGCCACCGGTTTGACCGAGTGGTACAAGATGTCTACAAACAACATCAAGAACAAGCCCAAGCTCAACATGTCCAACAAGACCAAGAAAGAGAAAGAGAAAGGAGAAAAAAAGAACAGATGGCTATTTTACAGCCGCCATTACTGGAAGAAGACCAAGCAACAGAAAGAGAAAAAAAAGAACAACAAGAAATGGCAAGGTTAACGCAGCAAGAGATGGAGTACTACACTATGGCAATAAGAAGAAGACTGGCACCAAACACCAGATGGAAAGCAGCACAGTATTTACGCTGCGTCGAATGCGCTAGTCAATTTGCCAAATACGCTATATTTCCATGTGGCCATCAAGCCTTATGTATTTGCTGTATTCACCGACATGCCCGAAGACCAGAGCCTACGTGCACTGACAACCCCATAGTGTGTAAACTCATAGCGCTGAAATGCCCGGTGTGTACTCAGAGATGGCAAGCCGACCTGTTCCCAACGATGTAACCCCTTACATCTTCCAAAGGCCCTTTTGAGGGCCACCCAATCTTTTCGAAAGAGGAAGCTTCTAATTCAAAAGCACAAAATAACACCAACTCCTGCACATGCACACACATACCTAGGTAACAATAGGTAAATAACACATCAATTCCCATGTTAAATGCATTCCTATGTCTATAACATTAGGGTTGGCCCTGAAACATTTTTTTCGTTGTGGGTCTCAGCCAGCGCGCGGACGTCGGCGAAGAATCACCACGTCCGCGCGCACAACCCTTCCTGGGTTAATTTACAATCCGCTGATTTTACACAAAATCGCTATAGCAAATTCCTATGTTAAATCCATTCCTATCTCTATAATATTAGAGTTCATCTACGCGTCGCTGATTGGTCTAATTTAGGCGCGAGTCATGCCTGCTGGGTCCCCGCAGAATCCTCACTTTTTGCGCAAAATTCAGTCAATTCTCCAGGTTAAATGATTGCATATATCTATAACATTAGAATGGATGTACGCGTCGCTGATTGGTGCCTACGCCGAATGCCTGCGCCGACGTCCGCGCGCCCAACCCTTCCTTGGTTAATTTACAATCCTCAGATTTTGCTATCAATTGTTAAATGCATTCCTATGTCTATAACATTAGGGTTGGCCCTGAAACATTTTTTTCGTTGTGGATCTCAGCCAGCGCGCGGACGTCGGCGAAGAATCACCACGTCCGCGCGCACAACCCTTCCTGGGTTAATTTACAATCCGCTGATTTTACACAAAATCGCTATAGCAAATTCCTATGTTAAATCCATTCCTATCTCTATAATATTAGAGTTCATCTACGCGTCGCTGATTGGTCTAATTTAGGCGCGAGTCATGCCTGCTGGGTCCCCGCAGAATCCTCACTTTTTGCGCAAAATTCAGTCAATTCTCCAGGTTAAATGATTGCATATATCTATAACATTAGAATGGATGTACGCGTCACTGATTGGTGCCTACGCCGAATGCCTACGCCGACGTCCGCGCGCCCAACCCTTCCTGGGTTAATTTACAATCCTCAGATTTTGCACAAAATTGGCTAATTTTTTTTTGCATGGGTTGGCCCTGAACACTGAGAAAAAAACTGTGTGTTGGAAGGGCTAGGGGTTGGCCCTGAAAAGGGCCGTTGAGGGGCAGGGATTGTTTTTTGGAGTTGGAGATTGGTAATTATATAGAATATAGAGGAGAGGAGATTATGTAGGACCTGATTTGAATTGAATGTGCCAAGTTAGAAGTTCCCCTTTCGGTAGATTGGGGTGGCCCTGAAAAGGGCCGTTGAGGTCAATTTGTTTACCCTGTTTTATTCAGGGAGAGTTTGCCTGTCTACTCCGAAAAATTGCTGACTGAAAAGTAGCGGTAGGGTTCCAGCCGGTACCGGTGTTGATGTTGTTGTGGATCGTGGTCGGCATCAAGGGGCACATCTTGTAGCAAGTTCGCTGGTGTAATGGTGCTGATATCCACGAATTCCGGTACCGGCTGGACTTGTTGTTGTTGTTGTTGTTGTGGAGGAGGTGGTGCAGGATGCAATTCTTCCATCGCCGCTTTCAAATGGATCAACCAGGCCTCATCACTAACTGTTCTCGCCGTAATGATGAGGGCACGCAGAATCCTGGCTGCCTCCGGAGTGAAATCGTTATCGACTTGTCGGCACCATTCACGAACTTGCCCCAGCCAGAAATCTTTTACGGCCTTTATCATCTTGTTTTTTTCTCTCCGTGCTATCTCCCTGCGTGCTTCCACTATTCGCCCCGACGCCTTTGTGGTCGACATCTTTGCTACTCTCACCCTGCTGTTCATCATTTTCTTCTATAGCTCTGTATGGTCTTGTCAGTCTGGCAAAGGTATTTGGAATGACGCTCCCACGCTCCCGCTGGCTTTATACTGAAACTAGAGTAGATTTTCATTGGCTGTTTCAATGGGGTGATGCTGGCTTCATTGGTTCTTTTTATTGATAGCTGATTGGCTCTTTTATTGATAGCTGATTGGCTCTTATTCGGGACTGCTGATTGGTCAATATAGCGCGTAGCATACCTTCCTGGGTTAATTTACAATCCGCTGTTTTGGCACGAAATTCGCTATGGCCAATTCCCAGGTTAAATGATTGCATATATCTATAACATTAGAATGGATGTACGCGTCGCTGATTGGTGCCTACGCCGAATGCCTACGCCGAGGTCCGCGCGCCCAACCCTTCCTGGGTTAATTTACAATCCTCAGATTTTGCACAAAATTGCCTATAGCAAATTCTCCATGTTAAATGCATTCCTATGTTTATAACATTAGGGTTGGCCCTGAAACATTTTTTTCGTATCTCAGTTGAACTACGCGTCGCTGATTGGTCCAATTTTAGGCGCCACTCATGCCTGCTGGGTCCCCGCAGAATTCTTACTTTTTCCACGAAATTCAGTCAATTCCCATGTTAAAATCCATTCCTATGTCTATAACATTAGGGTTGGCCCTGAAACATTTTCTCTAGCCGAATGCATGTATAGCTATGTATTGGCGCGAGTGATGCATTCTGGGTCACGTCAGAATCCCCTCATTTTACACAAAATCGCTATAGCAAATTCCTAGGTTAAATCCATTCCTATCTCTATAATATTAGAGTTCATCTACGCGTCGCTGATTGGTCTAATTTAGGCGCGAGTCATGCCTGCTGGGTCCCCGCAGAATCCTCACTTTTTGCGCAAAATTCAGTCAATTCTCCAGGTTAAAATGATTGCATATATCTATAACATTAGAATGGATGTACGCGCCGCTGATTGGTGCCTACGCCGAATGCCTACGCCGACGTCCGCGCGCCCAACCCTTCCTGGGTTAATTTACACTCCGCTGATTTTGCACAAAATTGCCTATAGCAAATTCCTAGGTTAAATGCATTCCTATCTCTATAACATTACAGCCCGAATGATCACGGACTTTCACGAAGGTAGGGATGGAATAAAAACTATAACGTATACGGGTACGGATAGAGAGAGGCACGAAAAAAACCTATAACGTGTACGGCTACGGACTAGGGGTTTTAATAGACACGAGTGATCACGGACTTTCACGAAGGGGGAAAAATAGACCACAACGTGCACCCCTTCGATATATACAGGCCTGCCTCGTCGGTGTTTTGTCATTCACCACCATGGCAGCGCACGGAGCACTTGGGGAGCAAGCCTTCTTCCAACTCACGCCTGACGTCATCCTGATCGTCTATGACCATCAACTGCAGCTCATCGAAGAACATCCCCGAGAGGTGAAGCTATGTTTAACCCTAGCAGGATGGACTCTATTGCCACGGTTGTTACAGGGAAAAGAGCCCGAAGTCGATTTCATGCACGTGGGAGTCGGTGTCGGTGGAGCTCATCGATGACGACAGTAGGTGTTGGTGTACGTCTGAACCAGCGCGTGTCTCTTTGTCACCGGAAGGCTGGACTACCTTGAAACGGGTGCTGTTGGGTGACCTGGACGGTGATAGCATTCACCTGTGTGACGACGTCTACATTTTGACGATTTGACGTACCTGATATCCTGTTTCAACACCATTCGTGCAAGTGCTGCTCCACCCAACACCACCACCACCACCACCACCACTTCCACGACTCTGGCTCCTACGACGCGGCGATCACCACAGTCCATCCAGTCCACGACGCGGTCACTTTTCATCCACCAGCCTGCCGTATCAACCCTCAGACTACGGACCCTATCACCACACACACTCAACCCCACGACGCGGTCACTTTTCAGCCCGCCAACCGTATCTACCCTGAGAAGCGACGAACCTTCCACCCCATCACGACCATCATCCACCACCACCACCACCGCGACGCTAACACCTAGAGGGGGATACGGTGAATACCGTTTACCACGGCAACGGTACCCGCACGACTACGACCCCCGGTGGGATCCACGACAACGGTGGTGGGCCTCTGAACGCCGGGCGCAAATCACTAAATAAAAAACCAAAAAAAAAAACCCAAAAAACAAAAAAAACGGCTATGGATCCTCGGTGGCAGCATCCTTTCACGTGTCTCATCGCTGGACCGACGGGGTCGGGAAAAACACACTTCGTTCAACGCCAGATCCAACACGGGTCAGCCCTCACTTCATCGCCCGTGGCTCGCATCCTGTGGTGTTATGGAGCTTGGCAACCGGCGTACGAGGAACTGGCACGTCTCCCTGGACTCACCTTAGTGAAAGGATTACCTCCCGAGGATACGCCAGAAGACACCTTGGTCGTGGTAGACGATCTGATGACCGAAACGGACAGTCGAATCACCCGTCTCTTTACCAAAGGAAGCCATCATCGTCGGTTGAGCATCATCTACATCGTGCAGAATCTCTTCAGTAAGAACAAAGAGCACAGGAACATTAGTTTGAATGCTCAGTATGTGGTGTTATTCAAAAACCCCAGAGACGCATCACAAATTATGCACCTGGCAAAACAGATGTACCCTAAAAACACGGCCTTTGTGCGGGAAGCCTTTGAAGAGGCCACCCAAGGGGCTCACGGGTATCTACTCATCGACTTGAAACAAGACACACCCTCGGCACTTCGATTGCGCACCCACATTTTTCCCGGGGAGTTCCAGACGGTGTACACACCCAAATAAAAGAAGAAGACAATCCACTCTAGCAGTCACTTCCTCATCATGTCTGTACGGATACGCAAGCACGCGCCGACCCTCCGCGTATTACGCAGGGCGCCACCGGAGGTGGGCCGGGCCCTGGTGCGCGGCGCGGACCCAGACTTGGTACGGTGTTTGTGTGAAGTGGCTCATAATGTGTTAAAAGGCAATGTTCCTCTCAGTCCTCTGCAGAAAGGGAAATTGCAACGGCACAAGACGGGTCTACGAACGCTGGTGAAGAAGACGGGCAGTGTCAAGAAAAAGAAACAGGTGTTACAGCGAGGTGGATTTCTCGGCGCACTCCTCGCACCCTTAGCCGCTACCGTATTGGGACCGTTACTAGGCTCCATCTTGGGACGCTAACATGGAACATACGAAAAAAATGATGCTGGTCGAACCTCGACTGTTACAGAGATTGCAATCACCCTATCCCTTCCCTGCCACGGTGCAACAACTCCAGTCTCTGGACGAAGAGATGAATAGTATACTCCAACGTCGACTACCCGATCACGAGAAAATTCAACTCTACCATCACACGCTGAACCGGTACAAGACGTTTATGGATCAATATAGGGGTAGTAGTAGTACACCCCTACTACCCGCAGCGCCCACACTCACACCACCACCACCACCACCACCCTCATCCTCTGCCTCACCTCAGCTCGAACAGGAAGTGTTGGCCAGTGTCCCTAAGCATTCAAGACCAAGGCTCGTTTATTGTTGGACCGGGTGAAACAGAATCCTAATATGGGTTGGACCGACCAGGGGCAGCTGCTGATTGGAAACCAAGCGGTGCCGGGGTCTCATATCACCGATCTGATCAACGATACGGTACGTTCTCGCAAACACTCTAATCCACCGGGCTGGGAAGCCTTTGCTCAGGGGTTAAAAGACACACACATCCCTCAAGAATTGGTAGGAAATCCTAACCGTTGGGCCTTATGCAGCAATCGACGAGTAGACGACGACACGAACCACCACCACCACCACCACCACCACCCTCTTCTTGGGCACCGATGTCACCTCCCAAAACACCACAACGACGGGGACGTCCTCGTCTCAGATCTAAGTCACCGCGACGATCACAACGCCGAGGTAAGCCGCCCAAGGCCTGGGAGCCCTACTAGGGGAAACCCTATTAAAACCCGGCGCAGAAGCCAGAAAGCTCAATCGTCATGTTTTACCTCACGCTGCCCAGTAACAGTTCACTCGATGTGTTTCCTGACAACACGTAGGCCAAGTACGTGACCCAATTACCACAACCGTTGCATTTACCTGGTCGGTGGGAATGTGGACTGGTGGATATTCAATACCCTTACTCGTGGTACAACGTACGAGACCGAGAAGTATGGTACGAAGTGACCTACGAAGGCAAAGTACACCGACTCACTCTACCCCCAGGCCAATACGATACACATAGATGTTCATAGAGGGTCTACTCACCTTGTTGGAGTACAAGTCTCTACGGGAGGTGACGAATAATTCAAAACCCATGAAAGCCTATCCCTTCAAGAATCACGTGATCTTCGATGTCAACGCACACAACGACAAGTCCTGTATCCTGCTCAGCCCCAACGTGGGTGTGAAACTCAGTCCTACACTACAGCAAATGTTAGGTCTGCCTTACAGCGTGTACACGGGGCCCACCACCGACAACGGTGACGTTGTGATGGATATGAAAGTAGGCATGTACGGACTCTACGTCTACTCGGACGCAGTGGACAGCCATATTGTGGGCGATGTGAACACACCTCTGTTACGGGTGGTCCCCATTAGCAAGACGTATGGCAATCAAGTCAACCAGAGTTTCAACCATATACTCTACCTACCCGTACGACATACCGATATCAACACGATCATGGTGGATATAAGAGATGAGACGGGACACCCGGTTGCATTCGAACGAGGGAAAGTGGTGCTGACACTTCATTTCCGACAAGCCCGCTCTCCTCACTTCGTATAATGTACGTGCCTTACCAGTGCCATACGCCCAGCTATGGCGACTACTACAAGAAACAAACGGGAGGAAACTTGCCCATCTTTAGCGGTGCACGCATGCAACGAGGTCACGGATTGGGGAACATACTGGGCAGCATCGTGAAAACGTTCTTACCCTTGGTGACACGGGGTGTCAAAGCGGTAGGTAAACAAGCGGTACGCAGTGGATTGCACGTGGCCGGTGATGTCTTGGGAGGCACAGTACCCCGACAAGCCTTCAAACGACGGGCTAAAGAAGCAGGCAGCGTCTTGATCGCCAAAGCCCTTAAAAGACAACCACGGGTACAGCGAAGAGTCATTCGACGTCCGACACACCGACGACGCACACCCCGGAATAAGACGAAGAAGAAGAAGAAGAAGAGTAAGAGAGACATCTTCGCATAATGGCATTCATTCACTTCGAGTCGTGTCCGTCTACCAATAGTGAATTGGATTTGTGGACTATTCCACCCACCCAGACCAGTGTGGCCGAAGGACGTTGGGTAGAACATCGACCCCTGGCTAGCCTGACGGGGACGGGACCCCTGGAATTTACCATTGAAAAGAAAGATACGGCCTACCTGGATTTAGCCCACACCTACTTGTACGTGAAAGCCAAAATAGTGGACGGAGCCGGGGCCCCCCTAGCGGACGATGCGGTAGTAGGCCCGGTGAATCTTTGGCTGCACTCCTTGTTCCAACAGGTGGATATAGGTCTGAACGATAAACTCATCAGTACGTCCACCAATACGTACCCGTACCGAGCCTACATGGAGACGCTGTTGTCGTACGGCAATGATGCCAAAAAAACACACTCGCAAGCCTCGCTGTACTACAAGGATACAACCGGATCCATGAATAGCGTGCTCGCTGCCAGTAATGGGTTCACCACGCGCAAAAACTTGGCAGCCAATAGCAAGTCCGTCGATATGATGGGACGACTGCACGCCGATGTGTTCCTGCAAGAACGCTACATGATGAACGTTTTATCCATCAAGATCAAGTTGATCCGTTCCACACCCCCGTTCGCCTTGATGGCCACTGGAGAGGCTGCCAATTACACGATCATCATTGAAGATGCAGCCGTTTGTCCGTACGGTGGATTTGCAACAGGGGGTGTTGCTGAGTCACATGGAAGCCTTATCGAAAAAACCAGCCCTGTATCCCATCCGACGCGTACAGACCAAGGTGTTCTCTGTGCCAGCAAGTACGATGATGGCCAATCGTGAAAATTTATTTCTAGGCGATCTCCCTAAACGTCTTACCGTGGCGTGTGTGACCAACACCACTTTCAATGGACAGTGGGATGAGAATCCGTTCGCCTTTCAACATTTCAACCTCAACTTTTTGGCACTGCACGTGGCCGGCCATCAAATTCCAGCCCGTCCATTACAACCGGATTTTGGTAACCAAAACTATGTGCGGAGCTACCTGAACCTGTTTACAGCCACAGGACAAAACAACCAGGACGAAAGAAATACCATCACTCGACGAGACTTTCACCGTGGGTACACGTTGTTCGCCTTCGACCTCACCCCCACCTTGGAACACGATCATCAACTGGCCTTGCTCAAGAAAGGAAACCTACGGTTGGAACTGCGTTTCGCCGTCGCTCTAGGCCAGACCATTAACGTGATTTACTACGCCGAGTTTGATAACGTCATCAGCGTGGATCAGCAAAGAAACGTCCTGTGTGACTACGCCAGCTAGAGTCATGGATACAGAGCAACTGATGGCCATACTCCAGCAAGAACATCGAGTACCCTTTCGAGGTGTGTTTCCACGCAATGTGTTTCCCACCCACTCCACCACCCCAGCAGCCTACATCCTGAATACAGACCCTGGGTCTCGATCCGGTGAACATTGGGTGGCTGTGTACGTGGACACCCTAGGCCAAGGCGAATACTTTGATTCCTACGGACTTGCACCCCTACATCCCGATTTGATGAAATTCATGGACGTATCTACTACAGTGTGGCGTTGGAATACTCAAAGATTACAAGGACCCTTGAGTAGTGTGTGCGGACAGTACTGTGTGTTTTATCTCACTCACCGGAGTAGAGGACATTCTATGCAAACGATCGTACACATGTTTGATTATTGTCAAGCCGAAGACCGTGATGTACTCGTCTATGACTGGACGGCCTCTCGTTTTAATGTGCATGCTCCATTTCTCTGGTTAACTTAAATTCAATGCACTGCGCGCAGTACTATTGTTTTTTATTATTATCACGTTGTTGTTATGACGTTGTTGTTCTGACGTTCACTGATGTTCACTAAAAAAAGATTCATGAAAAACACAAAAATGATGGTTTTGACTTATTTTTTTATTTAAGTCAACAAGAAGGAAGTTACACTATGTACAATAGAATACAGGTGGTATGTACAATAGAATACAAGTGGTATGTATATACAAGTGGTACAAAAATTCTGTCAGGAGTACGATTCGAACCTACGTTCGGCATTTCGCCGACCAGCACAGTTAACCGGCGCCTTAGACCACTCGGCCATCCTGACTTTTACAGTTTTTAACTCGTGTATCAACAGTCCATATAGTGTGTTCGACATTTTTCACAAGACCACTCGGCCATCCGGACTTTTACAGTTTTTTAACTCATGTATCAACAGTCCATAGTGTGTTCGACATTTTTTCTGCCAAGTAAGTGATAAGTAAGTGATACTGATGCCATCGGGAAGGACTTTCCGTTTCGGGTAAAAGAAAGTAAAGGCGTCTCGTTGCTGAATGTACGTCCGCATCTGGTGGTCCACCACCCGAAATCCTCGGTTAGTCCCACTCGCACTGGCCTGGCTTTGCAGTACGTTCAGGTACAAGGCTTTGTCGATGTTGGGATCGCGCCGGCTCACCCCTTTGTAGCTAAACTTATTTTCGTCTCCTCCGTAACAGTAATACGTCTTGGAGGAGAAAGCAATCATAGCAGCCCCACTCCACTCCAGCTTGAAGAGGTCCGGCGTACGCTTGTCGTACTGGTAATGGTCACGTCGAGGTAGCCACTGGTCCCGTTCCACCTCATACTGTGCACGTAACTCAGGTTTCACCAGGGATTCCCAATCTGCATTAGAGACGGCCATGTAGGCCGAGTCCGTATCCATCTCCATGAGTTGCCAGTCTGATGGGTTAAAATACACACCCATGAAATCATAGAGAAACTGCAGCATCCTCAGCTTGGCCACCTGGTATACCATACATCCAATCTGCAGGGGTAGGTTGCAACGGATAGTCTTTTTAGCTAAAGTGATTTCATAGGTGTCGTCATCGATGACCTCCACGGAGCGAAACAGAGGAGAATTCACTTTTTTGCGGGCTTGGGCAGTAGTACAAATGTTCACGTTCACGTGCTTATCCTGGTTCGTCACCGTTTTGCCATAATAGCCATTGCCCGTCAATTTCCACGATTCACCGATGATGGCCTTACTCGGGTCTTGATCACCTTGACGACGGGCAGACGTCACAATGTCGGCATTCTCCGCAAAACAGGCGTTGGGTACGTACTGTATCACTTGGTATATTTTCGTAATTTCCAGACCGTGGCTCATGTACCACTGCAGCAGCGGAGTGCCCAGCAAGATTTTCTCTGCCCACATACTGCCAATCAACATCCGTCGAGGTCGAGGCAAACACTCGTGTTGCTCCGCATAGGCCCCCATGGTGTCCCCAATATCATCCCGACCCACCAGCGTGTTCTTAAAGATGGGAGGGCACTGGGCGAAGAGAGGCTTGAGAGTGTCAGGAACATGTAAATCACATTCGACAAAGCCGTCGAGGTCCCCCGAACGAATGGCGTCGAACATCTGTGGCAGACTCAGGAGTCGCCGACGACTCAGCGGGTACTCGCGCTCTTTTAGAAAACGCCGTAAATGGGGCAGGGTCTGGCACATGGTGTGAAATTCACACTCCCACATTTCGATCAGATGGTAGCCTCTCTCTTTCACATAATCACCGTTCTCCTCCACTTTTTCCCGTAATTCTTCCGGTGTTTTTCCACGTCGTTGGTTGAAGCGTCCAGCGCTGAAATGGCATCCGTGGCCGTGCCAATAGCAACCGTAAAATTGGAATACAGTGGGTGTACTACCCACCAGGACAAACCCATCGACGGGGAGTCGACGATCTCTTATGCGCTTCTCTGTGGCGTTGGGTCTGATGGCGTATATAAATTCCCCGTCGATAGGCTTCCCAATCCAACCACTGGTCAGCCAGATGCTTGTAGGGAGTGCGTTGCGGTGTGAAATGCTGACCTTCCGCCAACCAACGTGTATAATGTCCACTGGGCATAGGTTGGGCCAGAGACCACAGGTACAAGGCATTTGCATCGAATCCGATGATCTTAGCACAGGGTTTTCCACTGGGGAGAGTAGTGACGTCCTTCTCGTGATAACGGTGAAAAATAAGACTAGGTCCACCGACAATGTTCTGCTTTAGACAATCATGCATGTCTGCATCTTTTTGCTGTATCAGCGAGAAGTACGTAGGACACTCTTGAAAAAGATGGCGAAGCGCCAGACCCGGTAAACTCAAGCACTCCTTGAAGATGTCGACGTGCATCTCACGACGAAAGAGTTGAACCATTTTCTCGGCCGCTTCCAGGAAAGGAACCACATCTAAGTTATTATATCATATCTGGAAATCTCGCAAGGTCTGCATATGCTGATCGTTCCATACCTGCTGTAGTTCCCGGTACGTGTCTTCCGGACATTCCATTTGCTTCAAATCGTCAAAGAAGGCATCCCGGGGTGGCAACTGTGTTTCCTCCAAACGGTCGAGCGTCGATATATACGTGTAAGGGAACCTCCCTTTGGTTTGTGCACAGTCATACGCCTTCACCCACTGATCATAGCTATAATTAGGAGCTAAGTAGTTCCGTACATCCAGGAAATGAAGTGATGTGGTAGTGAGGGCCATATGATTATTGATCTTCTTGATGACGGACTTGATGGTATTCGCCTGGGCCAAGTAGGGGTAGAGAAATTCCTTCACCATGTTCAAGTCATATCGCCCCGAGTTGAAACCCAGCACCGGTAACTGGCCTAGGTATTGTAGGAAGCGCACTTTAAATTTCTCCGCATACGGTTTAGGTAAAGGCACATCCTGCGACTGCATGGGCTCCGGCGCCGACTCCGACTCGGACTCGGACTCTTCATCGTCACTAAACGATACACCCGGTATAGGAATCCGATCGTCCAGTTGGTCCAATACGTCCTTGAACTTGGACACCAACAATTCCGTACTGGCCGCACTGACTTCCTTTAAATACTCCATCATGCGGGTGATCAACTCATGGGAATCCCCGGTGGACACGAAACAGACCGGTGCAGCGTCATAACCAGGTACGTTGCTGGAAATGCTGACACTCAGGGGAATATGGCGCTGCGTCCACTGCGTTTTCGCTGAAAACACGTCCATGGGCTCCAACAAGGCTTCAAAATCGTAACACGCCCGGTAGGGAAAATAACGGTCCGCCGTCGGTATGATCAGACCCTCATCGGCCAGTTCCTCGAAAATAGTAGGCGTATTATGATACACACCACCAGGATATGCTCGCTTCACAGCGTTCGTACAGATTTTCTCGTGCTGATGTAAGTTGTTGGAACGGTCAAACACCCGATGGCATTGGGCACAACTGTAGGACTGGGCGTACTGGCTCATATTGTAGATCAGCGAAAAATGACTCACGCCATTGTAGTCGAAAACATGGACTTTCATCGTAGAAGCATACCGTTCTGTTGAACGACGAACCAATTCAGGGTTCATGCACAGAAATTCAGATTGAATTCCATGACTTTCCATGACCTTTTATGGACAAATTCCATGACTTTTTCATGACCTATCAGAAATTTTCTATGGATAATCGGGGCATCGAGAAAATCAGTCCACAGCCATGATGAGTGAGAAGAGCATTTGCATGGCATTTCTTTTTACACTGATGCAATTTGAGAACAGCCATTTCTTCCTAAATGCACGCTGGGAGTTTAAGAGAATTCCAAGACCAAAGTTACCTCCCCTGATGCACACTGGATCGGATTTGTAGACCACATGCAACATTCAGCAAATAGAACATTCGCTGGTCCAGGAAAATCATCTTTTCGGTGAACAAAAATGAAGAGAAATATTGACCTGGCCGACATTTTCAAGTTCCATTTATTTTTCCATGACCTCTCACAAAATTCAATGACCAGACACAAAATTCCATGACTTTCAAGGCCTGGAAAATCAATTTTCAAATTCCATGACTTTCCAGGATTTTCCATGACCGCGGGAACCCTGCAATTCAGCCACAAATGTATCCTCCTCACATCGTAATCGGTATACAAAGATATTGATGTTGAACAGTGTTTCCACGTCATCCAAATTCTTGAAAGGGACTCCACGGAAGTGCCGCTCATCCAAGTCTTGCTGCTGTAAGTACTGTTCCCAATAGCCATTGGCCACTGTGTCACAACTCTTGGGATTACACTCGTCCAGATGCACGGCCAAACACCGAAACAGACATTTCCGGTCTTTGTAGGGCCCCTTCCACCCTCCGGTTAAGGCATACAGTCCGGGTCGATGAAGCAACCAAGGGGGTAGTAGTACAGGAGCACCGATAGGATGATCTCTCATTTTCGTGACGAAAAATGTGACGTTGGTCACCATTTCCACAAGCCATTTGGTATTGGGGCGTTGCAATCGGGCCCATTCCAATGGATCCATCGTAGTCAGTTGGTCGATGAGTGGCTCCAGGGAAATCGCATCCGTCACCGTGAACGGCTGGTCAAACACATAGGTATTATTGCTGGGATAATAATACCGTACCTGGTCCGTCTCCTTGTGCCGTAAAATGTACCCGAATGTCATATTCAACTTGAACGCTGTGACCTGGTCTGTGAAAATGTTCTCGGCATAAGTAGACAAATAGGTGAGGTCCTGCAGTCGATAGTTATACAAGTCCAATAAACGACGGTCACGGTGAAAACAATGGCGTATGGTAGCCCAGTGACGTTGATAAATGTCACTCACACGCTCGTCTTCAGGCAAGACTTCAACCGGAGGTGCTGCTGGGTCCCATGGAAAATCTTCTCCACGTCTCATGCTTCTCTCCACGTCTCATACAGGCAGGCAGGCAAGCAGGCAGGCAGGCAGGCTGGCAGGCAAGCAGGCAGGAAGGCAGGCAGGCAGGGTGGTTAAGTAGGTGTGACAGCTCCGTGAGGTACTGCAATGAATACACCCAACCACTAAAAATCACCCCCTTTTATACGTTTTTCTACAACAATGGCGGCCTAGCCGCCATTTTCGACGCCATTAGCCACCATGATCCACCATTTTATCTACCATTAGCCGCCATTAGCCGCCATCTTGCCCCATTTTCCCATAGGCAGTCACGTCTGGCCGCCATTAGCCGCCATTAGCCACCATTTTATTAGACGCCATTTTCCAACATGGCGACTAGCAGCCATTATCCACCATTTTGCCCCATTTTCCCATAGGCAGTTACGTCTTGCCGCCATTAGCCGCCATTAGCCGCCATTTTGACCGCCATTAGCCGCCATTTTCCAACATTAGCCGCCATTGTGGGGAAAAACCCCAGTACATCAACACACACCAACAAGTCTAGACATGTACAAAGGCCACGCCTCATTCAACCCAACCGGAAGTGACGTCATACCTGCGCACATCACTCCTGCGCATACCGCCCCAAACATTTTTCTCGCGCATGCGCAGTGAGGCGCTACTGACTCCATTTGCTGGGACCCTACTACTAATGTTGCAGTAGCTTCTGAACGAGTAAAGACAGAGCTGACGTTAGACGGTTCAGACGTTGGAGATCAACATTGTCGTTTTGGAGAAATAGAACCAAGTGGAACTTAAAGCACCGATTGCAAAGCCAAAAAGTGAGATTAGAATTGCATTTGATAGCTATAGCAAAGTTCATGAAATAATAGACCAGTGTTATACGTTTGATAGAACGTTGCAAACAAGAATTCGAAGAGTGTGGTTATCAGATGTTAAAAAAACCTCTTCCTTCTTCCAAGATATCCTTCAGTGATAAAAAATATCTGAATCAAAACATCACATGTAACTTCGCTCCTTCTATCTCTGAAGTTCCCAACTTCTAGTAATGTTTATTTCATTTTGTGTGTTTCGATGATTCTCATTAGCCGAGTGGTTGTTTGAAATCCCATTACCCAATCAAAGATCAGCATGACAGTCGAAGTTAACTTTCAAGTTTCAGTGATAAAAAATATCTGAATCAAAACATCACATGTAACTTCGCTCCTTCTATCTCTAAAGTTCCCAACTTCTAGTAATATGTTTATTTCATTTTGTGTGTTTCGATGATTCTCATTAGCCGAGTGGTTGTTTGAAATCCCATTACCCAATCAAAGATCAGTATGACAGTCGAAGTTAACTTTCAAATTCGCAACTACAGACAAAACTAAATCGTTTAGCTTCACACTTGCCAGAGCAACATGGTACGTTTGTAAACATCACATCATTCACAAACAGTACAATATTATGAAATCCCCTGTAACGGTCGTAGTATCCTTTGTGATAATGAAGAGAACTGTAAAGGAAACATGGTCTACAAAAAGGGTCCAGCTCTAATACAAGTAACTCTGACCGAGGAGCGGAACATGTTAGTGACAGCTGAACGAATACCTGCTGCTAAGTGTGCACAGACACCCAAAACATTTCAGCAGCAAACGCGAGACCTAATCCAAACTGTTGACCGCTTTTCTCTTGCAAGGAACTAGCCTATGTTTATACTATGATTGTCTTTTTGGATTTGGTGCACATGCTGTTATATTGAATAAGGAACAGGTCTTTGGATGATGGATGTGGATATTCTTTAACGGACAACGGCTGAATATGAATGACGGACCAAAAGCTAGTAATTCCAGCCCGTAGAAGTGCCACATCGACACTATCATCGATGATGTCCTCCCTGTCTCAGGAGCTATATCATGGGTTGGATGGAATCATCCCATGACAACAGATATACCTCCTGGTCATCCAATAACTGCTCAACGGTCAAACAGATATCAGAGTTGGGCGACGACCTGAGTGCACCCGTAAGGCGCGATCATTGAGACTGGACACCTTAGATTTCAAGCGGCAGGATGTGATGGTCCCTGGCGGACACCATTGGCGCTGAAGGGGCATGACTCTGACCAAGGTCTTGCTTCGGAAGTTGTGGCCGCCAAATGGAGACAGCTCAGGCCCGTAGGCCCTTCTTATCTGAACCTCGATCGACATAGAGTTCATTACAGCAGATTTAGCCTCTCTGGCACTATCTAAACGGCTCATATAATTTGTACTTTCCGTGAGAAGCGAGAGGTTTTCCGGGTGCTGAGCCGGCTACCCCAGGCGCGGTCGAAACAATAGGCCAGGATGTTTCTGTATTATCAGAGCCGTGCGAAGCCTTAGTGGGAGCGATCACCTTGATCGAGCCATGTTTCTCGGTTGAAGAAGACGTAGCCGGCTTTCTAAAAACGGTACTCTCAGACAGAGGACCACAAAACCAGGTGAATGATTCAACTATTCATTTGATATTACAAAAATTACACTGACAATTGACGAGATAATCGGTAAATATATAAATCAGTACAATGTAAAATCATACAAACTAATCCTTAGGGCTTGTAAGGATAGGAAAACAGAAGTCCAGCGAAATACCCAATCCGTTTATGGAGAGGCTTGCAACGGTGTTACCTAGTTCTCCTGCAAGGAGAAAAACTGGTTTTAATTTTACAAGCACCAACAAGAAACTTATCGCGTACGACATTCATGCGGATATTTTTCACCAAAAAGATTCAGTTCACTACCGGAATTATGAAATATTCGTTAAAATCGGCTTGTATGGGAAGGTATGTGTTGCCCCTAACCCGGTAATTGCGCTTAAGAGTAAATCGAACTCCAAGAATAGTATAGATTTTGGTATTAAATGGAAGATTGTTTAATATGTTGAGTCAATCTGTATCCTCAATTTGTAAAAGCTTTTTCACCATGAACAAACGTTTGGCGGATATTTTGTTTTTCGAAAGACGATTGATTGAATTATTCAATCGTGCAAGCTCGACTTTTTATCTCCCACGTATCATATCCTAACTAAGCCGAGAACCTCGACAGACCTGGAACTGGGAAGATTCGGATGCGGGTTAACAAGTATACAGTGGATTGCTGGAGAGCAGTTTACCACTGCAATTGATCGATTATGCAACCAGTAGATGATTAGCTGAAGTCACGGGTCAGGGAACAGACAGGCTCTATTTTTATGCAAGTTTGATTCATACATTTTGTCCAAGCGTGTGAGTTTGAATACCGTACATTTGTGCTCGTTTTTTATCATTCTTTTAATTTAATTCCAATACTAATTATTCCTACCTATTTGACAAATAAGTGAGCAGTCGATTATCTTTATCAATTTGACAAATTGTTTTCCTTGAAAAGAACCTATAAACCGGAGGAACAAAAAAATTAAATGCGTTTTGTTATCTCATTTTTCTTTAAAACAGATGTTCAGATACACTCCAATGCAACTTCAAATATGTTGATTTTTTGTCAACCGTTCAGTCACCCCACTGGCCGAACGCTGGCCTGGGGGGCGGGGCGGAAAGTGCCCCCCTAGTGAACTTTTCTCTACTGCTCCGAAACGAAAAAACCGAGGAGGCTGAAACTTGGCGACTTTTAATCTTATCTTATCGGGGTCATTTTGAGCCTATTTCCATATACCCCCGAGCAGGGGATCATGGGTAAATTCAAAATGGCGGCCATGTGGTATCCGCGAAAGTCATGTTTTTCAATCTTTTCGCTCCATTTCTTCACATTTTCCTTGCCTAAAAGTCCTTGAAAGTATTTTATTTATGAATAACTAATTATTCCATATTTTATTTTTTTCGAGAGAAAAATCGGAAAAATGAAAATTTAGAAAAATCGACCCCAAAAAGACCGAAAAATGGATTCCGAGACGATGACGTCACTATGACATCATCATGGCGGCCATCTTGGATTTTTTTACATTTCTCGGTAGAGCTTGAACCAAAGATACTGTGTGGTAAGTTTCAGCGCTCTAGCTTTAGTGGTAGAGAAAATATATAGGGGGGGGGGGCACTTTCCGCCCCCAGGCTGCGATACACCCCTAATCGCCCAGGCCAGATAGGGTTAATTAACAATAAATAATTAGTATGCACTAGCCCAAATATTATCAAACTTCTGCATTTGTAAGGTCTACCTTCAGGTGGGATTTTGCAATATTGAAATGGAACGCGAGCGGTTGAAATCCCCCGAAGTTGAAACCAAGGATATGGCTTGGAACGTAACGTGTAGTACCCGACATGAAGAGCAATCCCAAGTGAGAGTACCGAATATGTCCTAATCCGGTTTTCAGAAGTCTTGTAGACGGTAAAGTTTCTTTTTCCCAAGACATGGCATGTTTCCACTTATTTCTATATAATTTTCCAAGTCAGCAACAAAAAGTTTGAACTCAAGATAGCTCCATTTATACCGCAAACATATATACCAGTCCGAGGGTATACATAATACAGACATATACAAAACAGCATACATCAGAATGATTACAACAATGCCAGTGTACCATATACATAGTATATTTATATAGTCAATTTATTAAACGCCTCCAATATCAGGGATGAAAAACAAACTCACTAAAAGTCTGAAAACTGTTGAAAAGGTCTGTAATTCACCTACCCCACTTGAGTTGTTCTTTTCGATACAGATTAAACTGGCAACTCAGCTTAATATCTGGAGATTTTCAATTTCATCCCTATTATCAGGATTATATAGGCTATATTAATAACTTGACTGTGACCAGTATCACGCGAATAAAGTCAAATAAATGATCTTGTGTATGACAAATACATTCAACTCCTTTCTGCTGTTCAAAAATGGCAACCAAACTATTTGTGCCAAAGGCAAATATATCAATGAGCTACATGTAAATAGATTCGATTGTTCAATATCAGAATAAACTATTTATATCAAACTGAAGCTTTCCTCTCGATGACCACAGATTTCTCTCGTTGTTTTCTTGCCAACATGGCCACCAATCAATCACATACCTGTAAGCATACCCAGTATCCAACTTCGCGTTTGACTGGCATGAGAAATCTTTTTTTATATTATCGTCTGTCAGCTAAAATTTGTTCTTTTTTTTATCTTATCGTCTGTCAGCTAAAATGTGTTAACTATTCCATCATTGGTACACTTGTGAAATGAATGGCGTATATACGGTACTCTCTAAAAAAAAAATCTCGAGTAGGAGTGGAATTTTCGAGCACTCGAGCGAAAAATTTCACAGTGACGTTCACTCGAGTTGAGCAAGTTCACCTCGAGTGGACTCAACTTAACTTCACTCAACTGGAATTCTCAACTCAAACTTCACTCAAACTGACTGAATATGAGCGCGATGAATCTCTACTCAGTGCCCTATTCTCACTGAAGTTTTCTTAGAGAGTAATGAAACGAGCGCCGTAGAGTTCAGATGAAACACGAGTGTACAACTGAAATACTGATAAATATGTATATATTTGTAAAAATGGTACCCTGACAACATTAATAAATTTCACCACAAACTATTAAAGCACATCTCCGAAAAATGCGTTACATAGTTAATGACAATTAGACGTATATGCTCTTTGAAAAGATTGCTTCAAAAATGCACATCAGAACCATATCAAAGTGCTGGCAGTTCAAATTCTTCCTTCGCCTTTGAAGTTTTCTCTAATTTCAGTTTACAGATGTATATATATATATATACGGTGACCCTGTAAGACTTCGACTCAAAATCATTTCACAAGTTTTGTCAGTTTCCAGTGTCCTATAAAAGGTATCGAATGCCCATTTCACAAACCCAATATATTTTCATATTACAAAATGGATCAACCAAAATTTCATCTATACTACAGTTTCAGAAACAACCCAAGGGAAAATACGCCAGATTTGCAGTACATCATTATAACACATTTGATACACTCTAAAAACAATTGGGGATTACGTATCCCTGAATGTACAGGACATAAGCCACAAATTATTTTCAGCCTGAACCATAAGTAACACTTTACTTTGAGGTATCACACATGGTCAGATGTTTGACAAATTCTCTTAATTCCGTGGAAATTTATATCCCTGAAAAAGATTTGCGGTTATCAAGCCTGATATCCAGAGAAAATTTAGTAGTTTAAGAGTGCACATCAATCTTACAGGATTCCAATAACTTGGAAAAAAACATGGATCTGGAGAAATACATGAATATGAAACAGGTACAATTCTAAAATGGAACACTTGAAAAAAAAAGCTATGGTCCTATACACCTAGCTGCCTACAAAGTTTCCGTTCATGGTCGCAAAATGGATTGAATCTGTTAAGTCATTCCTTTCCTACAATCTCCTTCAAAACATTTTGCTGGTTTACCATTTATATTTTTTCTTCATTTTTTTTTAAAAAAATTATTTTTTAAACAACCCTCAATGCTACAAAAACGAATGCTACTCACTAACGTTTTCCTGAATACATATATCTAAAACATTGGACAAAAGACGAAATATTCTTTCCTAAGATTTGCAGGCAAAATATGTCCTGCTGGTCTCTGATTCGATGATGGGCTTTGAAACAGCTACTCAGCCAATGAGAGTCAGAGAAACACACCAAATGAAATAAACATATTATTAGAAGTTGGCAACTTCAGATAGGAGGTGAAAAGTTACATGTGATGTTTTGATTTATTCTAGGCATGTAATTTGTTGTCAGTGAAAGATATATTGGAAAACTATTATGATATCATCTGTACTAAAATATCAGGACTCAATGAATGCAGGTTCTCATATGCTCAATTATCTTTTATAGGTGATCCTACAAGTGCAACTTTTCAAAATCGATGGTCAAAATATTCAGAAGGAATTTTGCCCAAATGTTCAGATTAATTATTAGCTATTTACACTACAGGATGAACAAACACTACACCCAGAACATCTAAGATCTTATCGCATAATTAGAAAGTTTGATACTCTGTCTATATATACACACACAAAAAAACAACACAAACATCATAACAGTATGGCCTCTGGGTACAAGAAAATCTCCATAACAGTTCCCACATTGTGTTCTCCCATCTGACATCTGCTTCAATATTATAAAGATTTAATTCACAAGTCAAGCCTTGCTCATAAATGGAGATTATTAATTAGGGTCTATCTTTCATGGACCACACACATTTTTGGGAGAACTGGGTACGTAATCTAAGTAATAGAGTGATGGTGCAAATAATAAATGCTGCTAGATGGGCAGTGTTATATGCAAATAAATCTTAAACAAACAGACAAGTTAAACAAAACAGAACAGGATTATGGGACCTAACTAAGATATTCATGCAATTCAAATAAATACTAACTAATTGTAAAACAAGTCCCTTGTAAAATGCTCCGGTTGATGTTGATGCCATGGAGTACTCTGGTGACTATGGTACTCGACGCCATGGAGCACTCTCAGGACGGATAATCGACGCCATGGAGCACTCTCATGACTATGATACCGCCAACAAAGAAAATATTTGGCATTCAACACACAGACAGGCATATATACAAACTAACTACATTTCTATAGTTCCAGATTTTGATTTTTTTTTTTTTTTTTGGTTTTCTTTAAAAACATGTTATTGCAAAATGAGCGCAGAGGCAAAGTTGTAAATTAGTATGATGATTCATAATTGGATTATCCCATTCATCCTAAGATTCATATTTTTTTTGTATTATCTATAAAAAATAATTCTGTTGTGACTATGAAGTTTCCTATAAAAAAGATTCAGGAAGCAAGACTTTCAGAGCAATCTACCACAAGAAGCGGAGCAGAATTTTTCTACATAACAAGTGTGTGCTGCCATGCTATTCTCCCATTGCCAGAGTTGTAACCTGTCCGTGACTGCATTGGTGTGACTGCATTGGACTGAAAGAAATGCACATTGATTATTTATTGATTATTGTTGACACAGGAAGGGTGTATCTGCGAGATGAAAAATTCACACAGTTTATCGTATAGAAGTCAAGCTAATCAACTGCGAAGGGCACACAGAACAATATCCTGTTTAGCTGTGACAGCCTGAGCCAACACGGCTTCTTTCGTAAAGGACAATGTGGACATTGGCCAAGAGCCATGCACACGAAAGCTATGCCCCGTGTTTTAACCAATGCAATCAGAGGGTAATAATCAGAGAGCAGGAGGTCCACAATCTGATGCCAGGAGAATGCTCAACATGCTTTTCTTTTTTCCTCAATCTCGAAACCAGAGCTATCCAAACCTGTCCTCCCTACGAGACTCTGGGACCGGGCTCAGCCGTACGATCAGCCATTGGCTAGCACACAAAACTCTAGAATTCAGAACATAATGAGGGGCGTCTCTGTGCAGATCATGCTGATGTCCCGAAGCCTAGATGTTACGAGCTCGTCTGCGAGATGGCTTACTCAATATGCATTCTTGCAAAATGTTTTCTATTAGGACGTCAAGACATCATGACCGACTCATGCAAGCGACTTATGACCGACATTTCATAAGGAATTAAATACGTTCCAATGGAACTGGAAGAGGAGACGTGAATGAATTTTTCAATGTATTATGGGACCCACTTTCCATAAGCGTGGCCCAGGGTGTCGTCGGAGTGGCCATTTTCCAGCGGAGAGCGACCCCTGGTGGTGAGGTTGCTTTTTCCTGACAAATGGATTGGGTTCTCTAAGCTTGTCATTCAGATACTAAAATGAGGACTCTAGTATCATTCCAATATGGCATACTGGAAAATCTCATCATTGAGAGTACTGAATAATATTAAAATGATAACTCTAATATTATTCCAATATGACATACTGGAAAATCTCATCATTGAGAGTACTGAATAATATCAAACACATACCCAACTACATAACTGACAGAAAGAAAGACAGCAAATGACAAGAAAATCTTCTGCTGGTGAGAATGAAACACAGGTTTTGGCCGAAAATCAATCTGTCTCAGAAAAACATTCATTGCCTTATGGTAGCCACAATGCCTACCAGTTTCATCCACAATACCATCTGAACTTGGTGCCCCCATCTGTGCTTATCATTTTCAGAAGTTGCACCCAAAAAGATCTGTTTCATATTTTGCTAGGTGTCTCGTCAGATCACCGAAATTAACTTAGCAATGTTGAGCTCGTTCAATACTTGGATAGGTGACCGGGTGCTCTACTGGCTGAGCAGCCAGTGTCCAGGATACTAGGAACATTTAGCACTCGCGTGTCCGGACACATGCAGGCACGACTCGTGATAGGACTGAAAACTTGTTGAAAAACGATGTCAAATCCTACTCACTTCTGCTATGAGATAATTATAATCTCATCAAATAAAAGCACAACTTGTAAGACTGCTTTGGTGACAAGAATTATTTCAGGGTATGCATTTTTTGGTACATTTTTCAGCCAAAATCGCTCTATTCCTTTTTTGTTACAACAGAAGATTTTCTTGCCATTGTGAAGGCAAAGAGGGACAGTTTTCATCATTTAGTGACTATATTAGAGGGAACCCTTCCATTCAGCCGGAAGAGTGCTGGAATCGAAGGAGTGAAGTTGCACGTTTGGGTCATGATCAGGACTTCACTTGTACCCTATATGCGGTCTTCCTTTCTGTCAGTTGAGAGGAAGAGGCAGAGTTCCCTATTTTCGAAGAGCATAACTACACTATGTTAGCTTCAAACTTTAACCGGATCCATAAGTTCAACTTCTTCCTTTGCTAGGTTGACGGACTGTGTCTTTCCATGAGCCCGACCGAGGGAAACAGCCTGAGCAATTTCCTCGAATGTTTTGTTCTTGGTTTCCGGCACGAAGAA
Source organism: Hanleya hanleyi (assembly GCA_036873755.1). Classification (NCBI taxonomy): domain Eukaryota; kingdom Metazoa; phylum Mollusca; class Polyplacophora; order Lepidopleurida; family Hanleyidae; genus Hanleya; species Hanleya hanleyi. The sequence goes on along the minus strand of JAVTVY010039451.1, from coordinate 104,477 downwards.
GAAGATGAATATTATACTGGCCACGAGGAATACTACGAAAACGACAAACGTGTATGGGCCGGCAGCTCCCTGTAAAAGAATCAAGTAAACCATTGTAAGAGTTGCCTCCCCTTCGATCACAGTAAATAGTTATCTCCCCTTAGACCACATTATTGCAAAAATCTTTATTTCTCGACTCACAAGGGAAAGTTACTGCAAATTTTGTATTTGAGTTCCGGTTCTGAAATGTAAATGTGCCACCTTTATATTAATTATACTATTGTATAATCTGTTAAGCATGAGCAGGACTTTGATTCTATGTTACACGGTATCATGTAAATTATAGTACATGACAGACATAAACTACATGTAATATGATGTACATCATGTATAATAAGGATTCTGAGACATATTGAGGTGTTACCATGCAGACTTCTCTATATCAGCCAACATATGTTCATTGTTGCAATAATTGAATCACTGACTTTGATATTGATTAGATTTCCATTTAGATTAAAACTGTGCCATGAAGTTGATAAAGTGAACTGCCTGGGCAGCATAAACGAAAGATTGCGCTACACAATCATTGAGTTTGAACTTTATCAATGGGGCAGGTCATTTTGATGGCATAAGAAGCAGTAGGTATCAGTCAATATTTAATGCAGACACTCATATACATGTAATATATTAAATTATGAAGTTTGAAATTCAAATAATTTGAATTGAAATGATTATTTCAACAGAAAGTCCAACTTCAAATTGAAATTTCAAATGATATTCAATGCTTAAGATTAATTTTTTTAAATAATGCTTTTTAAGTTCAATTTTCAGCATCTACATTGAAACATGAACTCCAAAGGAAGATTAAATTCAATATCAAAGGTCAGAAGTTGAAATGGAAGAGGTGGTAAAATGGTCACCCAGAAACTATATAAAACTGGTCATAACCTGATTCTGTTCAGCGAAACCCAAAAAATAAAAATAAACAAAACTCAAGATTACTTAAAATGAAAATTTAAGGTGGGCATATATTTTGGCTAGGTCAATACTTGAACACAGGAACAATTTTAAAATTCAAAGTTCAAGATCTCTTTGAAACACAAATGAAAAATTTCAGCCAGATAGATACTTAATATAGGTACTTGTAGGTATATGAATGGATCAATTTGGAGGGTAGATCAAACATTCAACATGACATGACAACTCCATTCCATAGGTTGGAATTCTGCTTTGCAATCCATCCAAACATATACGCTAATCAGGTGTTCCGAGATCATAAATTTGAGGATGACTTTTCAAATGATAGCCCAATCTAATTAAAATTAAATCCTATCTGCTCTCCATTTGGACATGTCGCTTGTAGGATCTAACAGGCTTGCAGTAACTCGCGTGTTAACTAATCCCGAGAACGCTTCATAGTGCTTTGAAGGGAACATTGATGACCAAGAATTTTTGGTTGGCTCAGCCGAATTAGCTGGCTCGCTGGCGGGGTGTCTTTTCATGTTGCCGCGGTCCCGACATTGTGGCACCATAATACGGGGTAAATATATGGACTGATCTTTGGTGTAAACATTGGACACAGTGAACCTATCTCCCCTCCCCGACTGCAAATGGATGAGTCCAGATGCGACCATGATGTCATAATGCTATTAAATATCCATAGTATGGGCATTCAGAACACCAAATTCAATTGAAATACTGAAGATCCTATATAGCGATATGTACGATTGGGGAGCATTGATAGGATATTAATTTATTAAGATTGATGATAGCCATGCCCAAATTTGACCGAAGATTTTAGGGGTGTTATCAGAGAATTTCTTGTACACCTGTATACTTAAAACAGTTGTCTTACCTGGAGGAATCGGAAGGTGAGAGCGAGAATGAAGTTACACATCCACTGGAAGACCAGAGCTATACTCATGGCGGTTGATCGCGGGGCTTGACGGAACAGCTCAGATACCACAATGAACGGGATTGGGCCTGTGGGAGTAATTGGGCTTATATTTAGTGACCATACTATCTGATCATTTTCCACTTGCACTATGGTAATCCCTCTAATAATTCAATCCCCCTATCAAAATTCAATCACCCCAAATTTTGGGGACAAAATTCAATCCGTGGTTCTAATAAATATGATCACCCTCTAAAAACATTTAAATAAGAAATAATGGATTATATGCAGGATTTTGAACCATTTTGTCAACTTCCTGTTCTAATAAATTTGATCACCCCAGATTTTAGGTGGGAAATTTCACTTCCTGTGATTGAATTATTAGAGGGATTACCATACATGTACCTTTCATTTGGGGAAATAAAAAGTGAAATATCCCATTAAAAATATTAGGGATAGGTACAAAAAAAACATTCTAATTAACTGAAAATGAACAAGAGCCCAAGGGGCTTCAATATATGCCCGTATATCTGGAATTACATTGGTTCAAATTTCAAGGTTGTTTAATAGCCTTGATTTCAATTGATCTAGCAATTCAGAGAAAGGTCTACAGTTTTTTGCTTATGAGAATGTAACATATATCACATCTTATATTGAATGATAAACTAAAATGAGCTTATAACTCTTGGTAACTAGTTGACCTTGAAGCAAGAGCTGAGAGCTCACATATCCCTCACTGAAATCGACAATAGTCAAACACAAGAAAATAGTAGTTTTCCTGCAAATGGATTCCTTTCAGACGAGAGAATTTTTCATGAAGGAAGAAGAAATTGATGAAGTAAACCTTTGTTCTTGAGTTAATAAACAGGTGTGAAGTTCATAAAGGATTATTCTCCCCATTAAATTAGTAAATGTATGGTTTTTATTTCATAACAGTTTAACTAAATGAAGCGTTTCAAACATGGGAGACAACTCCACAGGACAATACCATATAAATGCAGGGGAAAGAACTTCGAATATTCCAACAATATTCCAACACATTTAGTCAGCTAAGCTTGATTCAGTTTTGGGGGACTGCGACCTAGACCTTTGACAAATTGATCTCATATGTATGGCTCCATTTTGCCATGCGAGTAAGGTATACTCAAAGTTTGGTACCAATCCATACCTTGAAACTAGAGCTATCGCATGGACGACAAATGTTAATGGATGAATGGACAGAACGCAACATCGCATTACACGACCTCGTCTTCGACAGGCATATGTCAATGTGACTTTTAATGATTTCTGATTTTGGGGTCACACTGACCTTGGCCTTACCTTGACTTCAATTTTGGTACACAACACATTGTCTTCCCTCAATCTAACAATGCACACAAAAAATCATGATTTTTAATGATTTACTGATTTTGGGGTCACAGTGGCCTTGACCTTTGACCTTGACCTAAATTTTGGTACATGACAAACCGTCTCCCCTCAATTTCTCAATGGACACAAAAATTCATGATTTTTAACAATTTCACGATTTTGGGGTCACAGTGACCTTGACCTTTGACCGTGACCTACATTTTGGTATGTGACACATCGTGTCCCCCTAATGTATCTACTGACACAAAAAATGTTATTTTTAATAATTTCCTAATTTTGGGGTCAGTGACCTTTGACCTTGACCTCATCTTTGATACACATCACTTCATTTCCGCCTATTGAACCCACTCACAAAAACTTAGAAATTTTTAACGATTTCCTGATTTTTTAATCACACTGACCTTTGACCTGACCTTGACCTACATTTAATATGCAACACATCGTTCCCCCTAGGGCATCCACTCACCAAAAATTAGAACTTTAGATAGAAAACTGTCAACGATCAATGATTTCCTGATTTTTGGCAACAGTGACCTTTGACCTCTGACCTCGACCTCAATTTTGGTACGCGACACATCGTCTCCACCTGGCGTATCCACTCACAAAAAATTGTAACTGTGGATAGAAAATGTTCAGAGATATAGACCGGACACGAACACTTCAGTGATTTCCTCTTTTTTAGGCCAGTGACCTTTGACCTGTGACCTCGACCTTCATTTTGGTACGCGACACATCGTCTCCCCGTCGGGTAGCCACTCACCAAAAATTGGAGCTGTGGATAGGAAACTGTCCCAGATATAGACCGGACACGAGAACCGGACAGACGGACAGACGGACGGAAACCGCCATCACATAATACGACCGCCTTTTGGGCGGGCATATAAAAATGGGTCTAGTATTTCCCTTAAAAACTCATTAACAGCTATAAATTCAACCTCAAATCTGTATCTTGGCTTCAAGTCCACTAAACATGATCTTTCAACATGTAGTTAATAATTAATATTTCCAGAAATCAACATGGAGAAGGGCGCCTTTATTGTGGATAATTTTAACCAGTGATATATTTGCTAAAATAATTTAGGTACTGTTCACTGTGTAGGGTTTCATTCAAGATTTCATATTAATTGTTCATTGTGTACTGAACCCTGAACTCTCCTTTAAATAAATCATATTTTCTTGATTATCATTTAATCTAAAAGAAAAGTGAAAAAATCACTTTTTTTGGACACATATGCTACTTTAAGTTGATAGATGACCATGGAGGCCAATTTCACATAAAGTACCTCATAATATACAGGTACTAATTAATTAATTGAAGTCTTCGCAAGATCTTTCAATGGGCCACTTACCAAGTCCAAGAGCAAATCCAACAACGTAGGTGTGCATGCAAACGATACTGACGTAAGCCATGCCTGACACGGAATTCTGAAATTGAAAGAATCTAATCTTAATGTTGGATAAAGAAAACCAGAAGACCTAGAAATAATCGAGGCATCTTATAGTGAGGCTACACTGTATATACACACTCAATGCGAGGGGCTGAAATCCATACCAAATCATTTCTTTAGCCAAATCTTGTTAATTCATCAAGAATGTTCCTGTGGCTCGGACAGATCGACATGACTTGGCTGCTCCACCCTCACAAGAATTTTTTAGATATCAATTACCACTCAGAATCTGGATGGAAAAGTATTTGCCCACGCAAGGTACTTCGTTCAATTTTGAAGGTACTGGGTACTGCAAGATAATGGGATTTATACGTACTTGAATGTTGAGGGACACTGTCAACACTACCATAGAAATGGCCATGACGCACATTGGCCAGATAAGGAGTGGGCGTCGACCAGCTTTCTCCATTAACGGTACCTGTGAAAAACAAAGTAACGTTAACGCAATATCACATAGGCAGGGATTTCATTAGTGTATGTCGGACGAAGGAAACCAAAAAGATGGCAGAAAAAGGTTTTCATTTCTTGAATTTTTCTTCCTTTTCTTCAGTTGAAAATCCCCTCCCATCAGATAAAAATGTCCTGAAATCTTCATTAAATAAGCCCAGTCCCATTTAATTCAACAAACCCTTCATTCTGTTTGAGAAATCTCACCCCAACACCAGTTAAATATTGTTTTCATGTGAAAAAGTGATTCTCTCCACTTCAAAAAGCTTCCATTTCAATGAGAAAATACCTTTGTTCATTTGAGACTTAATTTTTTTTTTACAACTTAATTGAAAATTCCCTTTCTTTCCAAGAAAATGTCCCACTTTAAACAAAAATCTTCCCCTTCCCTTTCTTCAGTTGGAAATTCTATATGTTAATTCAAGAACTGATTATTTCTTTAGTGGAATGTTCAATATATATATACATACATATATATGTACACTTTGTTACTTACTGAAATGATGGTGGTGATAACGTTGATAGTTCCTGTTCCCACAATAGCATACGGAATAGCACCTGCTGGTACACCAGCACCTTTGAAGATGAACTCCGAATAGTAGAACACCTAGAAAACATGAGGGAGTAGGGGATGATTGGTTTAAGGCGAACCAATTCGACATTCAAAATACATCAGGCATGGAGATCCGAGATATAAGCACTTTCAGAAATATGTAAAAACTACTACAAAATTCCAAAGGCAAGGTATTTCCTTCAGCAAATCATCAAAGTCTGAAATTACGTAGCGATTCGGCGCTGAAGATTCCCATGCCTGATGGGGTATTACAAACACAGGAAAAGATATTCAGATTATACACGCTTAGAATAGTTGGGTTTTCATAGTTTTGGTTCATTTTTAAAATATTTTTTTCATGAATTTCTCAATTATGTGCAAGTGAAAACTTTTTCATGTGAAGAGAGAATACCCAGTGAGTTGCCACCAGAAATTTGCAATGAAACTTTATTTATAGGCATACTACAGTTTTTGATTGCTTTTTTCCAACAGATTAACATAATTGGTTTCTGTTGTGGCTTACTGGAACACATGTTTAACCTGCAAGAAGACTTTATGGATTTTCAAAGAAGCATGCCCCCTTTTAGTTCTTTAGACAAACAAACATAATGAAAAAACCAAAAACTCCAAGAAACAAACTATCATATTCTAAGTCTATAGACACATATGTACATTTGCAGTTGACCATACAATCTTCACTGCAAAGGCTGCAGACTGCTGGTGATGTGAAAAAAAAAAGGAGGGGGGCAGTCTAAACGATCAAATTACAGTGAAACCTGTGTTTACTGACAAAGCTTGGGACCAGATTATAGTGTCAGTATTGAAAGGGTTCTGGTTTATCAAGGTTCAGATTCAGAATACTTTGGATTCAAATATTGGAACCATAGATAATGTTGGTATTTAGAGGTTCACATACATGTAGCTGCAAGAGGCTCACAGTGAAAATATATGAGAAAATATAGGAGGAAATTAACGAAAATATAGGACATAAAGGAGTGTAAGTTGTGTCACAACTACATTGTACGTTCCAAACTTGGTAGTTTTCTGGTGTTTGAGCAAATTATGTCCACTGAATGCAGTCTTAGTGGTGGTGATTAAGCAGACCTGTTCTACTGCTTGGTTCAAGAAAGATATTTAAATGTTTTAATAGAAAAAAAATAAAAAATCTGAAATGTATTTCCTCGTGCCAATTTGACTCATTTCAGAGCATTGGTTAAAGTTTTCATGAGAAAAAGTCAAAATATAGGAAATATAGGAGGTTTTGAGTAAAATATAGGAAAATATAGGAATGACTAAAACATATAGGAAAATATAGGAGGCACTTGCAGGCCTAGGTTCATCAGTTTACCCAGGTGTCGATATTCACAGGTTTCCCTGTACTATAACTCATCCTATCAGTAGAACTAAAGCGCTGGAATGTCCATCAGGTCTATGCACAGCTATTTAGGGAAATATACATATTTGAGCACAGATTTTATCATTTGTATTCAATGAAGCAATAATATAGAAATAGCACAGAGCACGAGTTGTTAACACAGGGGCGATTAATGCCTTGGTGTTTATCTACAAGAATTCAGGTCTCAGAGCAACAACAACAGACTGTCTGCTTTCAACTGAGCCTGCTATAGGCCTACTGACATGACTGAAGCACACTCCTCCAGGACAAACTCACAGCATTGATTCCAGACCACTGTTGTGCCACCTGTAGAAGTATAGCAATTATGAGCGGCACTCGTAGTTCAGGGGAGGTAAGCAGCAGCTTGGTTGAGAATTTTTCCTGTGTTGCTGCTTGTCTCCCTTCAGCCCTCATTTCCTCCATATCCTCTTCCACAGCATCCGTGGCACGTAAGGACACCAGTGCTGCAGGGAAATTGAGTAGACATTCAGCATTTGTTTTACAAAGATATTTATAGAGTTATGACATATTAACATACTGAAACAATCATAGGAAGTGCAAGTTTCATTATCGGTAAAGGGTCCATTAAAACATTATGTAATGAGGGCAATATGTAATTGTTGAATGAATCCTAAAACCATGAGTCGGAGTTCAGTGCTGTCCCAATCTTTGTAAACCAGGATGGTATAAATACCATCTAGTGGTATGGCTATGAAAAACTTGTGCGAGTTGTTTGCCAGAATTCTCCGAGATCCCAATAGGACCATAATAATGGGGATGTGAATGCAGCAAGAAAAAATGTCTGAAAATAGCTGAGAATACCTCCCCTGCCCCCACCCTCTCACAATATTGTCATTTTTTTTACTTCCAGACCAAAGTAAGAAGGTTTTAGAAATAAAACCTGCAGGGGGAAAAAAGGTGAAATCAGATAAAAAGTTTAAATTTCTCATCCCCTGTGATAAGACAATCTAGACCAATTCTGCATTGTCAATTTAACATTGATTGGCGTTTGGTTCACAGATATTTACAACTTGCCCCATTATGGTCTTTTCATATTTCCAGCCACCGGACTATTCGACAGTGGCAGCAAATTATACTGTGGGTTTATGATATTATACAGTGCATTTATGGAGTTTCCGCGAGTTTACGGAGATGGAGGGTGTGGAGTGATTGAATGTTAAGAGCGTGGTTAGATTATTAAGATCTGCACATATAAATATTATACATATATATATACCTTTACGAGCTGCTACCTCATCTTCCTTCTTGAGTAACAGAAAACGGGGACTTTCAGGGCAGAAGAAGAAAAGGATGAATGAAATCAGGCAGGGAATTCCTTGGAATCCAACCAGCAGGGGCCATAATGTCTCAGTACCTAGGAAAGAGAGAGAAAATACAGTCTGTTCATTAAATGTGAAATGTAAAGGTTTTCATATTTTCAGTTTTATGTTCTTCATGGGTTTCCTATAGGCTATACACATCGTTTGGATTTATTTGAAGTATATTCTCTCCAAGTACTTTTAGAAAAGTCCTTGAAAGTGAATATGTCAAGCCCCGCCGATTTCAGAAATGAAATCTGCATCACTCATCTGATACGCTTATCTGCCCTTGTCTGATGCTGGTTGGTGATGTCAAATTCAGATCACCTGGCCGGACGACAATACTTGTAACGTTCAGTCTTCGGGATGCTGGTCTGACATGACATCACAAATCAAGGAAAGATAAGCGACGACGGTTTGCAAATCTGAATTCAGCTGGGATTAGGATACCAACTTTGTTAAAGCTTCCAACAGACAAACTACTTCACATTGAATGAAGCGAAGTAGATAATCCGATATTTCCATAATTATTCACACTATATAAAATATAAAAGAAGAATTTAAAAACCTTTGCATTTCACCTTTAACAAATGTTATGTCTTAATATACATGTACTAGTGAAATCAGCGAGGCCTTTATGTGTATCTAGTTTAAGTTAGATTTTTATCTCACTTGGTCAAAGGCTGGTTAACCTTGAGCAAGTTCTCCTAGTGAAGTGTTGGTGGGGTGGGGGATTTTGATGCTTCAACTAGTGACCTGGCCAAGATTCATGAAAATTAGGTTAATACGATTCCAATAATTATGTTTATCCCACTATCCTATGTGGCCGGGATTCATATAAAAATAATCTTATCAACAGTTGCTTTCACGGGTCACCTACGTAACCGTCATCAGTACCTATATCATATCTCAAAAATCCTAATTTAATGGTAAAATGCAAAGATTTTCATATTTCCCTATTTTTAGTTGGGAATAAGCTATTCTATATGAGATTTGCTTTGAAACAAGCGGACAGGTGAACTGTTAATTCTGTTTACAGAAGAAATAAATGTATGATTGTTATCTAATCAATTTATGAAGCATGAACAACCTTAGCAGCATAAATTATTTTTTGCGATGCATGTGAAATAGAACACTCCAGGCATGTCAGCACATGGTTTAAACAGTATTATATATTCACAAAAGGTAAATTGGGATAAGTGAACAGGCTTAGCCTATCTCAAAGGCTAGGAAACCACTCTCGGGCCTCTTGTCTAAATTGTCATGTGACACATAAACCTGAACCAGGATTTCTTGAAAGGGGGTCGTTTCATACGCTTACTCATTAGGGAGTACTCAACAACCCCCCCCCAGCGATGCCCTTGATGTGGCTAGAACTTTGTGTATGTTTAGATAGTGTTCCAAGTTACAGTTCAAAACTGGCCCATTCTCACGGTGAGATTTGTAGTAACAACTTGTAGTATACAACTCAGTTGCATCGGGAGAACACTCGTGCCATTTTAGTCGCATGCTACAAGTCGTATGAAATAGAACTGTTCAACAGGTCCTATTTCATGCGATTAGTTGCATGCTACAAATTAGAGGATTCCCCCACCAAGTTGATACAAATCACATCGTGAGAACGGGCCTGAATACAGAACATTGGGCTTTGTATTTATTGTTACAGGTTAGCCAGGGTGAGTTTTGGTGTCTTCTAAGGAGTGAGTGAGTAGTAGATTTTAACGTTGATTTCAGTCTTGTTTCAGTCATATCAAGATGGTGCCTACATGTGCCGTAACACGAGAGTGCTCACAGTTCCTATTACCCTGGACACAGAGAACAAAGATTCAAAATAGGAAAACTTAGCCCACCAGTTGTCCTCAAATTATCGTGAAAGTATAAATAGACTGGACTGTCAGACATCATTGAGCTCAAATAAATCCTAATTTGAGGTCAAGCCAAAAAGTGTCTTGTGGTTATTGCTTGGCATCCTCGCGAACCAGTGTATCGATCGATCTGTTGGGAGCGATACACTGGCTTGGTTAGTTACCCATACAAGTTCTGGATATAATAGAGCAAGGGGTTTCCCCTGAATAAACCCAATCAGTGAACGTGCTAAGCTAGTTGATTAGGCCAATCCGCTGTGAGGTACGAGATGTGACAGATTTCAATGACATCGCCGGCCAAACTGCTTTGATGTCAAGCGGAAATCGACATCGAAAGTCAAAGAAAAAAATGCAGGCTGGGGATACCGACATGTTAATTCAAAACAAGCATGGGGGAAACGTTCCACTCAAGAACTCATTCGAATCACCAAAAATGTCCAGGTAAACCCTCTGCGAGGATTTAGGATTTACCTGGACTTGTGAAGATGATTGTTTGGTTGAATGACACTTTGTTTCACAAAATATGACAGATTAAATCTGTGTGACATACCCATAAGTTCTCGGAGTCCAAAGATTTGAGCTACCAATATTCCAATGGTGATAGCAAGCTGATGGCAAGTACCGATGGCCCCTCGGATTTTCTTGGGCGATATCTCGGCGAGATACAGCGAGGCCAAACTGATACTGCAGCCTGAAATAATAAGCAGAGAATATATACATGTAGTTCTGCTATTCAATTAATAATGAAATCCCATAACTGTTAGATAATTCTTCATAAACTGAAGAATTTGAAAGAATTTTACAGTACTTTGTTAATTTCCAAATAAAAATACTCAGCTAATACATTGTATTACCTTTAAGACTGAAGTGAAATTTTAGTTAATAAAATAATTATTTTCTGTTCAACCATGTCAACCTCAATGAAATGCATATACCATTAATAAGTAAGACTATCGAAGTTAGCACTTTCACATTTATTCTCCTTCAATTAATCCAAGAACAAAATATTGTAATCTTGTTTTCACAAATTCAACCCACCACCCCTTCATTACTGAAAATGGACTTGTCCAGTGACGAAATCTGTCTGAGACGATCAGGTGTACTTGAACAACAAGGTCATCGCGAAGACAGACAAGGTCATAACTGAAGGTGACTGCACCTAAAAGCGTACATGTACGTATTCCCATATATACTGTCCATTGCAGAGCGAAGAGGGTCACGACTGATTTGTGAGCGTAAGCATTTGGGTGAATAGCGGCAACGTTGATATGGACAATGTTGAGAGGAAAAAAAAAACAAAAAAAAACACCTAAAACAAAAAAACTCCACCCACGATTTACACATTGCAAAAATGATCCAAAAACACAGCATGGAGAATATAATGAGATCATTCAGTCCTACGGCCTTCGTCATCCATCATCTGAACGCATGACACGATCATACGTAGAAACTTCTGCTCGTAGTGTTAAGTGAAACGTGAAATGCCCTTAGCAAGCTAAGATGTCGTCATCAAACTGATCACACATACATGGAATTATTTCTTTAAAATGAAACCGTGAACGTGGCCGGTTTAACCGTTCCATCTCTCATCGTGTAAATCTGCGTGATTCTCTAGAAAAGATTTACGATCATTCTGAACAAACGTACAGTCGTACATGTACATGCAAACTGATCGTCCTGCATGATGCAGGTCTGTGTGCTCCTTACGTGATACGGCCGTAGACGAACCACGATTTGGGATGATGTACAGGTCTGCCGAGTCGTCTTAACGGAATCAATTTACTTCACACCGATGTAGATGCTTGTGAACTATTGATTCCGATTTGAAAAAATGGGTTTCTTTTATTTTGGCAAAAACACTACCGTGGTAGTATTTGTTCAATAAATAATCACGTGTTTCTTTCTATTGTTTGCGATTATGTGGTTAGGACGTTTTTTACGGAAAATGTGACCGAAATTGTACGGAAATCCATTGCGAGCTCACCGAAATCCGTAAATGTCAGACAGGTCCTGAAGGTGAACTTCCGCGAAATCACACAACTCAAAAGAAAAGAGGGACCCGCAACTATACCAGTGCTGACCGTCCAAATGAATCAATACTGCAATGGCAAGCTTTAGACAAGTCTTCTAAATATCAAATTTTCTGTGAGTATCCACTCGGGTGAATTAACAAGAAGCTTATTGGGGATCAACGGTCAATTTAGACCGCGACGGAGACCTATTAGCCTACAATTTCAGCCGCGAATATACGGAGGAAAAGCAATATATACAGCGATCAAATATAGACATATACATGCACATTTCCGGAAACAGATCAATAAATGGAGACTATACTTGGGTCTACATGATGATTTGAAGGTTACTGCGCGTCCTTGAGCCTTTGTACTCTTCATTGTTGGGGCTTGTTGGAAAAGCAATATCGGCTCATCACTATTTTGAGGACGATTTCTCTAAAATAAAATGAAGATAAATTGGCGATGTATCAGAACAGAAGATTTCTTCGCAAGGTATATGCACTCATGTCGGTGCCCAATTTGATTTCGCGTCGTTGCGTAGGTGAATTTCGGTGCGCCAACCATATACTATATGCTCTTCAAGACTTCCTGGCAGTTGCAGCTAGACAAAAATCAATACGGTAAGGCGAGGAAGCCGAGTTGATATGTAGAGTACATTAAACTCTTCTAAACCACGCGTTTTATATTCCTGTGACGAATATAGAAAACAATCAAGATGAAACTGTACAGAGAACAGCGAGAACAGCCCACGTGACCTGTCTGACAGAGACCACACACATCGCCAATCGATGCCATTAAAATATCGTTACCAGGCTCTTGAAACGGTTCTGCCCAATTTGTTTCTCAAAGGACGGTTTCGTGAGTCTTCAATCTTACGGTTTTGTTCGATCATGGTGAAATGTATGGAATTGGTAGTTCTATGGGGTATTTCGATTTGAACGTAGGCGATATGGAGAATACAGATGCAGTCGGACTCACCTGCAATTACACCAAATCAATTTCTGCGTTCTCACTTGAACGTAGAAATTAGAATTAGAAGATGGGACATGTGATTAAATTCTGTTGCTCTTGTCCGATAGGAAATTAACTGCGCTCAAAATCTAGTCTCACACTGAGCAAAAATCCTCGGTATTAAGAGGTCAAATAAGCATGACCAGTTCCCTTTGAGAGATGGGGAAAATATTTTTAGCCCACCATCACCAGATGGTGGGCTGTTCAAATCGCTTTTCGTCCGTGGTCCGTCGTCCGTCCGTAAACAATTCTTGTTATCGCGATTTCTCAGGAACTACTTTATAGATCTTTCTCAAATTTGGTACACAGGTTCCCCTTGGGGTCTAGTTGTGCAAGATACCTTTTTTGGTCCGATTCAAAAATCCAATATGGCCACCAGGCAGCCATCTTGGATTTCCCCATGAAACCTTGTTATCGCGATTTCTCAGGAACTACTGCATGGATCTTTCTCAAATTTGGTTCACAGGTTCCCCTTGGGGTGTAGTTGTGCAAGATACCTTTTTTGGTCCGATTCGAAAATCCAATATGGCCACCAGGCAGCCATCTTGGATTTCCCCATGAAACCTTGTTATCACGATTTCTCAGGAACTACTGCATGGATCTTTCTCAAATTTGGTGCACAAGTTCCCCTTGGGGTCTAGTTGTGCAAGATACCTTTTTTGGTCCGATTCGAAAATCCAATATGGCCACCAGGCAGCCATCTTGGATTTCCCCATGAAATCTTGTTCTCGCGATTTCTCAGGAAGTACTGCCTGGATCTTTCTCAAATTTGGTACACAGGCTCCCCTTGGAGTCTAGTTGTGCAAGATACCTTTTCTGGTCCGATTCGAAAATCCAATATGGCCACCAGGCAGCCATCTTGGATTTCCCCATGAAACCTTGTTATCGCGATTTCTCAGGAACTACTGCATGGATCTTTCTCAAATTTGGTACACAGGTTCCCCTTGGGGTCTAGTTGTGCAAATACCTGTTCTGGTCCGATTTGAAAATCCAATATGGCCACCAGGCAGCCATCTTGGATTTCCCCATGAAACTGTGTTATCGTCATTTCTCAGGAAGTACTGCATGGATCTTTCTCAAATTTGGTACACAGGTTCCCCTTGGTGTCTAGTTGTGCAGGATATCTTTCCTGGTCCGATTTGAAAATCCAGTATGGCCACCAGGCAGCCATCTTGGATTTCCCAATGAAACTTTATCGTCATTTCTCAGGAACTACTGCATGGATCTTTCTCAAATTTGGTACACAGCTTTCCCTTAGGGTCTCGATATGTAAGATGCCTTTTTCGGTCCAAATCGAAAATCCAATATGGTCACCAGGTGGCCATCTTAGACTTCCCCATGAAATTTTGTTATGATTTCTCAGGAAGTACTGCCTGGATCTTTCTCAAATTTGATACACAGGTTCCCCTTGTGGTCCAGTTGTGCAAGATACCTTTTCTGGTCCGATTCCAAAATCCAATATGTCCATCAGGCGGCCATCTTGGATTACCCCATGAAACATTGTTATTGCGATTTCTCAGGAACTACTGCATGGATCTTTCTCAAATTTGGTACACAGGTTCCCCTCATGGTCTAGTTGTGCAAGATACCTTTTTCGGTCCGAATCGAAAATCCAATATGGCCACAAGGCGGCCATCTTGAATTTCCCCTTGAAACATTGTTATCGTGAATTCACAGGAAATATTTCATGGATCTTTCTGAAATCTGGTACACAGGTCCCACATGGGGCTAGTAGTGTAAGATACCTTTTTTGGTCCGATTCGAAAATCTAAGTTACGCTTCAAATTAATACCGTATTCTCGAGTTGTGACGTTGCATCACAAGAGTCGGCGGATCAAACGGTGGGGCATATTCTATATATTGACTATAGAGAATATCCATACCTTCACCTTCCATATCAAGGAGTTCAAATAATTCGGAATTAAAATGTATTTCTTCAAATTTTAAATCAGTTTTCCTTAGTCCATGCAGTAGCATGCCGGTGGGTCGGCTACATGAAGGGACGTCACTCTTGTGACTCAACGTCACAACTCGACAACTGTAGACTACTGCATATTTCGATCCAAGGGAGATAATCAGGATTCAGGCACTTTTGAAGTTTCAACATTACTGCGTGGACCGGATCCCTTGTACCATCTTACTATTTTCGAGCATGGTATCTTAAAAGAGATATCTCAAACTAGCCCAGTAAACAGAACAGAATTAGCATTCCTTCCTAATTATGAAATCTTAAGTATGTTTCATAGCTCATGCCAAAGTGTCAAAGAGATTGGTCCTCGCTTCCAGTACCCAATGATGACACGTGCAAAAAAAATAAATAAATAAAATAATACAAAACAAAGGCGAAGGATCCTCCATACATGTACATTCACTTTCAGACTAACTTTGCTCATTTCTCTTGTATTATAACAACCGACATAAGTACAGTTTCTAGAAATCTTGAAACTCCTGAAACTTAGATTATATCTTGGTGTTTTTCAGTGTCCCTTTTCCGATCTTTTTCGCTCAGATTCGAAATTCTGCAAACAAAATTAAACATCAATCGTTTGTTCTTAGTAACAATGGACAAAAAGATCCTCTAGTCATTAGCTTACAATTATCGGACAATGGTGGGCGCCAAGATCCTTCAGGATCTCTCGTTTTATTAGTAACAACGGATTTTCCTCCTGCAGTTTGAGGGGTACCAGTATCGCCATTGGGTATGCAGCTAATATCTATATATATGTTGTCACCACATTCAGACCAACAATCTCATGATTCTCGGACAAACATTGAGTTTATATGGAACCACATTTGGTTGTTTCACTCCACCGGTGGAACGTAAAATTGGACCAAATAAAATTATGCTCCTTGGATCAACGTATATTTTCGCTTGTGTTGAGCCAGACCGCGACATTTGCGCCTCTTGGTCCTTGAGTGGTTTTTTGTGTTATTCAATCCTTGGGGCTTCAACGCTTAGATAATTAACTAGAGCCTTAGGCACTGAAACGGGGCTATTTAAATGTCAAATAGGCTGTTGGAATAATTCCACTAACTCTTTGATGTTCCATCTCATGGCAAAGAGCCATACTTGTAATCTCACACATTTCTCTCAACAAGGATCTCTAGTGCATTAGTGTAGTTGTACATATATATATTTAAGAAAAAAACGCTGGGACAGACATTTATTATGAAACCAACCTGATGAAATGATAAAATAATGTCCTCACTGCATGTTACCAATATTTGTAAAAATTTTCACTTTTTTTCAGATAATCGAAAGCATATCATTCAGCAGTAAATAACAATACGAAGCTGCGCATCTGAAAACCCCTCGGCTCTGGGTACATTCATAATGTATTCAATTTGAACCAAGATGTCAGGAACACAAAGCAGTCAAGTCACAAATATACAGATTATCAAAAAATTTTGCAATTAGGAATGACCCTTAAGGTTTCCGTCCAATCAGAGAAACCGGTTTTCATTACATAAGTTTCTTGATGCATCAATGATGTATACCAAATTTTACATCGAGCATTTAAACGGTATCAGAGATAGAGATCATTAATGATTTCGCATAAATCAAAGATGGCCGCTCATCCTTCCCGCCACTCAGAGGAACTGATGTGGTTATTAATTGAAAGTCTCTTGATACATTGATGCTGTATACCAAGTTTTGTATAAAACACTGAAATTGTATCAGAGACACAGATATACATCATTAAAGATTTTGCATAAATTAAAGATGGCCACCAAGGTTTCCGCCCAATCAGAGAAACCAGAACTGTCATTTGTCGTAAGTCTCTTGATGCATCGATGATGTATACCAAATTTTACATCGAGCACTTGAACGGTATCAGAGAACGAGATCATTAAGGATTTTGCATAAATTAAAGATGGCCGCCCATCCTTCTCTCCACTCAGTGGAACTGATGTGGTTATTCATTGCAAGTCTCTTGATACATCGATGCTGTATACCAAGTTTGGCATAGAATACTTGAATGATATCAGAGATATATATCATTAAAGTTTTTGCATAAATTAAAGATGGCCGCCAAGATTTTCAGTCAATCAGGTCCCGATTTAAAGTATCTGTATGCATCGATGTTGTATACCCACTTTCATATAAAACAATTGAATGGTAACAGAGATACGTATCATTATCGATTTTGCATAAATTAAAGATGGCCTCCAGGATTTCCAGCTGATCAGAAAAGCCGGTTTGGTAATTCATTGAAAGTTGCTTGATGGATCGATGATGTATACTAACTTTCGTATTGAACAGTTGAATGGTTTCCGAGATATGGATCATTATCCATTTTGCATAAAATTAAAGATGGCCGCCAAGGTTTCCACCCAATCAGGTCCCAATTCAATAGGCTTCTGGCCCTTGACTAGGTAAATAAGCATACCAAATTTGGAATTCTTCAGTGGAACCGTTTTCCGTCTATCTCGCTCACGTACTGACGTACGAACAGACGGACGTACAAGACGACAATACCCCATGGCCAAAATTGGCCGAGAGGTAAAAATGAGTATTGAGATACAATGTAAAATCCTCATGGTTAGATGGACTGGAGCTATGCTGGGATGCATCCTCTCATGGCATCATATTGTTTCATGTACCTCCTCCCTAGTATATTACAGTTCTATTTGGTTATCTCCCCTGTCACCTTACAGCTTCAAAACTGTGATATGCAGAGCTCTTTCTGTAGATCAGGGGGAAATGCTTGCAACATTCCATGAATATTTCAGAAGTAGAATGGAAAGAAAACATTTCTGAATACAGGGAAATTATTACGTAAATGATTTGACCACCACTGGATTTTAGAAACTATAAAAAGATAATGCAGAGGGTCTTGAGGGGTAAGCTTAAATGGGGAAAATTCAAAACTAACTCAACACACAGTTACGACCCTCCCTGAAACTCATACACCCTGAGGCGCGAAGGGTGTACGAGTTTCAGGGAGGGTAGTAACTTTCCATACACCCGGGGGAAAACATGAATAACGAATTTATTACCCCTCAAGCCTTTTTATCTTATAGTAAAAATACTGAAAAACGCCTATCATTTATAACCAACGGTCCAACGGACAAATCCAACAGGCCATTTCGGTTACGAAACTGTCCGCATTTTGCCACGACACAGCGAGAAAGGCGCGCCACACACAATCCATTCGATCTGCTTTCGTTCGGAAATCGACTTGTATTTTTGGAACAAATGACACTTTTTGGTGAGTTATATGTCGGAAACTTCAGTGAAAACTAGAGGTTCCGCTTTGACCCTTGAGTTGCCGCTCCGGCATGAAGCCTATGCTGGTTGTTTTTTTGAGCAAAAACATACGTCTCCCCCAACCTCCCACCTTGCCTTGAATGGGCACATAATTTAAGGGAAAGTGCTGTAAAATTAATGTAGCAATAAGTATCTTAAACAAAGCTGCGTATCTAAAAATATTAATTACAAAGAAGCGATTTTCATTGTACATACATGTACAAGTAGATGAACGGATGGACGGACACCGGACACGGATGGATGCATGCACACATACACCAAAACCTGATCAAATGTGGGGGCTATCCCAATGAAGCTTCCATCCAAGTTTGGTGAAATTCCATCCAATAGTTCTCAAGATATCTTGCAGACAAGGCCTGTATATACATGTACAAGCAGATGGACGGACACCGGACGAACGCATGGACACACACCAAAACCTAGTCAAATGAGGGGGCTATCCCAATGAAGCTTCCATCCAAGTTTGGTGAAATTCTGTCCAGTAGTTCTCCAGATATCTTGCAGACAAGCCCTGTATATACATGTACAAGTAGATGGACGGACGGACGGACACCGGACATGGATGAATGCACGCACACACCAAAACATAATCAAATGAGGGGGGCTATCCCACTGAAGCTTCCATCCAAGTGTGGTGAAATTCCGTCCAGTAGTTCTCAAGATATCTTGCAGGCAAGGCCTGTATATACATGTACAAGTAGATGGACGGACGGACGGACGGACGGACACCGGACACGGATGAACGCATGCACACACACCAAAACCTAGTCAAATGAGGGGGCTATCCCAATGAAGCTTTCATCCAAGTTTGGTGAAATTCCGTCCAGTAGTTCTCCAGATATCTTGCAGATAAGCCTTGTATATACATGTACAAGTAGATGGATGGACGGACGGACACCGGACATGGATGAATGCACGCACACACACCAAAACCTAATCAAATGAAGGGGCTATCCCACTGAAGCTTCCATCCAAGTGGGGTGAAATTCCGTCCAGTAGTTCTCAAGATATCTTGCAGACAAGGCCTGTATATACATGTACAAGTAGATGGACGGATGGACGGACACTGGACACGGATGAATGCACCCACATACACCAAAACCTAATCAAATGAGGGGGCTATCCCAATGAAGCTTCCATCCAAGTTTGGTGAAATTCCATCCAGTAGTTCTCAAGATATCTTGCAGACAAGGCAAGGGGACGGACAGACATCCATCCAGAGAGACAGACAGACATCCATCCATCCATCCATCCAGACAGACAGACAGCACAAACACTAGATGTCTCCCCCCAACATAGTTGGGGGAGACATAATGAAAATTTCTATTAAATTTTGACGAGTGAGCGAAAGTTATTCCATAAATAGTGAGATATGGTCAGCTGAACTTTCGAAGCGAGAGCGTCGTTTCCAAGCGCACGTGAGTTGTTATACCCCAAGTAGCAAGACATCACTCGGGGTGTATGGGTTTATACGACCCGACCTTTTAACCAGTCACAATCCAGATATTGAATACAAATTTGCTTGTGGGGTAATAATACTGGCAATGATCAATATTGCTTGAAAAAAGCTGATTTTGCAGCTGAGAACGTCAAATCATGATGTTTTCCTACAAGGGGTGCAAAGAAAATAGCCATGCGAGAGCAAAAGAGAAAGAAAAGATTGACGTATATCCACAAATGATGGTCAGGGTACAAACCGCTGTGTATTCCGACCAGAGCACGATGAGCTATCAACATCTCAGGAGACACGGCCACTTTGGTGAATCCACCGACAATACTGGCCACAAACATCACGAACGACACCAGGATACACCCTCCTTTTCTGAAAAGTTGAAGAGGATCATGCACGATACAGGTTATCATCGCACAGGTCCAATTATTTCCCTTATTCTAGCTGGTTGGGGTTTTTGAGATTTTGCGATGATGAAAGTCTGATATATATTTAGAACATCCCCTAAACTTTCCATGTCATGTGTTCCAGGTCGAGCTTAATACCTGAACAAAATGATCTTGTCGTCAAACGTGTTTTTTTATTCACTATCCCTTCAATTTCCCTTTTATTTAACAAAATAAATCCCATTTCACACGCCCCAACACACGGGGGATATTAAAAATAATAGGTATATAACTATATATAACTATATATAATATACCTATGTATATTGTATATAGTTATATACCTATTATTTTTAATATCCCCCGTGCTCCAACATAATATGAAAGATTGAAAACGCAAAAGACAGAAAAAAACGTGCGAAAAGACAATTCTAGTTTGGGGGTGAATAACACTCGGAAAGCTTCGAAACTAGTAGGCAATCAAGCTCCAAATCAACCCTACCTGGCCTGGGGGGGCACTTTCCGCCCCCCCCCCCGGTTGGTTTTTTGCTCCCATCTCCGGAACGACAAAAAATTGAGAGCGGAAACTTCTTGACTTTTTAGATTATCATATTGGGGTCATTTTGAGCCTATTTGCAGGACCCCTCCGAGCAGAAGATCATGGGTAAATTCAAAATGGCGGCCAGGTGGGGTACCAGAAAAGTGATGTTTTCGTCATATTTCTTCAAATTTTTTGCTTTTCTGATAAGTGGGTAAAATCTATTCTATTTCATATCAGATTATTTTTTACTAATTTATCATGCAGTTTTTGTGAAGAAAAAACAAAAATAAAAATTCGGAAATTCTGACCAAAAAATGGTTCAAAAATGCTCTTTTTAGAAATTACGTCACAGTGACGTCATCGTGGCGGCCATATTGGATTTTTTTACATTTTCTTGTAGAGCTTGACCCAATGATATAGTGTGGTAAGTTTCAGCCCCCTAGCCTTAGCGATAGCAAAAATATGTAGGGGGGGGGGGGGGAGGGCTCCTTCTCACCTGCCAAAGAAGTCCGCAATTTTACCAGACATGAATGCTCCGATCATACCGAATCCAACAAAAATAGCCACCGTTACTGACCACAGCAACTCAAGCTGAGCCTTGGTCAGTCCTACTTTCTTGAAGTCCGTGCCGTTGCCCGCCATCATGGACGTACCATTCAACTCAAGTGGATGATTTCCACGATCATAATATACTTCTTGGTAGAAATCTCTCATTATCTGAAAATTAGTAATACATCAGGAATGTCAACAAAAACATCCCGTCGATGAGCCGGATAAGCCAGGAGTATTTCGTTTAATTAGGTAAGCTATAGTTCTGTTGAAATAATTTTATTTCAAAAATATTCAGTAAAGCTAAGACGGAGAGAGGAAAAAAAAAACCCCAAAACCCAACAAATTCTTGAGAAATACGTATTATAATATAATTATAATATAATATATAATTCATTGGGGTTCTATGAGATCTTTTTTAGTATTGTCTCGTTATTTATGGATACACCATTGTCCAACTTACAGGAGCGGGAGTATTGAGAACACCGATATTGTAGCCATAGAGTAAAGAGTTCCCCAAGCAGACAACGGCAGTACAGAATATCAACATGCCCGTCAAACGTCCTTCCTGAAAAACACCACAAATAAATATTTAGTAAATAGGTAAATTTGATATTTTATCGTCCCAAAATGGACCACCAACACTGTACGTATCCGTGTCTCGTAAAAGTACGGTAGAAGACGGTACTAAGCAACCAGTGCACGGAGTGATAGGAACTGCGGTCAACCGTTCGGAAATTCCGAGCAGAAATCCATGAAACGGTAAGTGGCACGTCAAGTGAACATGCATTTTGCTCCCACGACATTTCATCTGATCTTTTGGGGAAAGACTTCCCGTAGCAGGACTCGCCTAACAACGACAGTCTGTGTATTGCGCCCCCCGTCCCCCCCAAACACAGCATTATGAGGAGGGGCAAATGTACTTTGACCAAATGACCCTTTGCAAATATGGTCCAAGTTTAGTACGTCTGGGCTCATCGCATCCACGCTGTGGTCTTTAGTTGTTCCTCCACTTATCAGTTTGGCCCAAGGACGTGAATGGGAATGTCAAGGTATTTAACCACTAAGTTTGGTAAGTCTACAGTTTGGAAGTCTACAGTGTGGTTTACAGTTTGGCCCCATAATTTATATATATTTCCAGAGCAACTTGCGAAAACAGGGCTAGCACCGACTCGATAGAAATGGGCATATCTCACCGATGTTCGACAAGATTCTAATCCGTGGTCACGAATAGGAACATACATTGCGTTCTCGAGATATGGGGTCAACGAGAACACAGACGGACGTAAGGACGTACACGATGACAATAGTTCCAGGTCAAATTGGCAGAGGGGTATATCTCATCGTCAAGTCTCCAATTCCATGCATTCACCGTCAAGCAGGACAATTTGCAAAGTTACAATTTCTGCAACGACACGTGCCATCCCAAACTTTCGAATGAAAAGGAACAGTTGTGTATGGATAGAGGGCAAATTATACCGTTTATAAAGATTATTATTTTCTCATCCTTCGCCTTCTTCCTGGAATACATATGGATAAATTATTCGTGTAATATGAATAGAATTATATATTCATGTCACCATTGGAAACTTGTCAGCTTCTGATATAATTCTTTTATTTACCTCGTGCTCTTATTACGAAATTGTATCATCCGAAAAATACGGAAGTTGGTTCGTTCCACTTTGAAGTCAATATTTTTCTCCAACAAACCTAACAAAATCATACAAAGTCGTTAACAAAGTCGTAAATTACGACTTAGTTATGTCGTAATTATACGAAAAAGCGGGAGACAAAAATTAACATCGAAGTGGCACGAACTGGCCTTCCGTATAGGAAAATGTATTTCGATTATTTACGCGGGGATTTATTGCACAAGACAGATTCAAACCGGAACTGTTTTCATATAAAACCAGTATATATTTCAAATCATGGTTTTCTAGGTGCCGTGATTGAAAAAATTCAAACGTTTTCGGATTGTTGAAAACAGAAGTCACAAAATAGAGCAGCGCCTTTTCGAATTAAGTAGGGAAACGAAATCTTAGGGAGATTATCCGCAGTAGATGACATATATCATGTGCACTGAATCGATAAGGTAGACATCGATTTGACACGCAGATGATTAGGTTTATAACGTGCAATATTACTTTTCGTATCCATTGTGTGGTATATCCGGTATAGCGAGAACAATTACAAAGAAATCCTTCTTCCCTTCATATTTCGAAGTGTATACATACGAAACACGACACTCATCAAATGAAAGGTCTATTGGAAGAAGAATGGCTGAAAAATACGAAATTATCGTGTAGCCCGAGTATTCTTGCGGAGACATATCTCTGAACGTTTCTGACATGTACAGAATCATAAAGATTGGTATGGGGGGATATACCAGGTTATGAAAGCAGTTTAAAATTACAAGAACGAAAAGCAATAAAATGAATGTAACAGACGTAATTCGCGGTATTAGTGGGTGGGGTTCCTGTGTGATCGTTTGAAATAGGACGAATAAAGAAAAAAACTGCACCAAAATGACACTACACTTGAATACTGACGGAGATGGTATTATTTTCAAACGTATTGATAAATAGTTTGAATTGCTTATACACCCATTCACGGTGAAAATATAGGACGTGGATAATTTACATCGAGAAATGTACCATGTACAAATTGTAATCCGAGTCGTGCAGAAAATTTGTATCTCTTTGGAAAACAAGTAATACACGTGGAGAATTGGACAGTGAACGAATTATCTGGAGTTCTGATATATACATCCTCGTCGTGTTTGATAATAATGTATAGGCTGCACCGAAACATTACTGAGTGTAGTTTGCCAGTCACGGTTGGTTATATGCAGGATTGACTTCATGGAGGTTATCACGAGCTATTTTGTCTGGCGACACTTTTTTTGTTTACCGGAGCTTTAATATTTTCCAGAAATCCATTGCTGTTTTCAGCGAATCGGTACATAAATAATTTGGAATTAAATTTAACTATGTTTACGAATATAGAATTAACCTGGTTTTGAAAATTATCCCCCATTTTTAGTTCCCGTGGACATGGATCGGCAAGAAAACTGTTGGCGTATATTACATCAGACTTGTTTCAGATTTTCTGGCTTTTTGCCCAAATCAATGCTGAACTACGCACAAGGTGTTGCAGTATTAGTCGATATAAAGGCGTCATGGAGGTGTGTCGCTGAAAGCCAATCAATTTCCTGATGGAGACGATCCCCCAAGCTCTATGGAAACGTATACGTCAAGGGGCACCATGCACGTCATCATGGTCATTCAAAATGTAGTAATCGGAGAGAAAAGTACAAGCACCAAATCGTACAGAAAATAGAACTCCTAGCAGAGGGCGTTTAGAACATATCTGAAACTCGCCACTGAAAGAAGAACGCAGACTCAAAGCGGACAGTATATTACATACGCACTATATAGTATATTGTCAAAGCCAAAAGAAATATTTTCTTTTTCTTCCTTTCATTTGTATATCCAAAAGTCAATTTCGTAAAAGTCACAGACACACTAGGCCTATATAGAGAACCTATAGCTGGGATTGCGAAAAGATATATATTTCAAAGAAAGCTGAATATATATCACACAGGTCTTTGTAAAAATTTATTTTTCCAACAAACCCATAATCTATATGAAACCGGTACAATTTACGATTAAAAACTTTCATGAAATTCAAATTGAAAATAGAAGAGTTCATTCTTGTTATATCCGACACAAAGAAGCAAATTTATCCGCATGTCAACTAGTTCAAATTCCAAACCGCACTTCTTATCCTCGTTTTGAATTTCCTGATAAAAGAGATACACGATGCATGATCCAACATGATACGCAAGGAAATATTCTCCCAATATTGCTATAATACCGGAAATTATGATGAAACCAAGATAAATGTGTGGTCAAATCAGAGTATATACTGTACGGTAAATTATATGCCCGAAACAAAATGCTAGACACCAGACACAGAACAAATTTGAACACGTTGCCCGGTACGTGAGCCGATTCACAGGGTCTGGCATGTTTGAACTCCATCAACATGATCAAGGTGCAGACCGTCAACAATGCACAGAATTTATAAACTGAACGACCTGCAAATATATAGGTTCGGCAGCCACAATTATGTCTGATAATTCAAACTTCTTCCTTTACAGGCACAATAATATCTTTTATTATGTTTAATAAGTTCCGTTTTCATTCGTAGTTCGGTATACTACATGTAACGACTTGCTATCTCTCCCATCGCTTCCTGTTTGACTGTTCGCTTACTACTTGACTGCTCCCATGTTTGGAAACCTCACACCAGCAATTGATGCCGGTCTGTATAAGAAATTGAACTGCGTGTGTTCTGTTCCATCTGCTGACTATGGCGGCTAAGATTACATAATTTCATTGTTCCATGTTCCAGATAACCAATCTAATTATGATTAAATCCTATCTGCTTCCTTATTTGGATATGTCGCTTGTATATAGTCACATGTACGATTGGGGAGCATTGATAGGATATTCATTTATTAAGATTGCAGACCCACGAAACTCTCGTGGTAATTCCAACCGCGGACGACTTTAGCAGCCATGCGGAAAGTGAGCTGCCCACGACTGTCCGAGAGCAACCCCTCATGCACGTTTCCACCCGAACTCGCAAGTTTTGTTTCAAGGGTTGTCCACAGAGATAGCATATCAGACTGCCAGACCCACAACTTTCTGTTCCAATCCACGACCTGCCAGATCCAGAGTTTTCTGTTCCCCTTTACACCGATCAGCCAGATCCACAACTTTGTGTCCCGGTGCACAACAATCTGGCAAATCCACAACTTCCTGTTCCAATGCACGACAATCTTCTAGATTCACAACTTCCTGTCCAATGTACGTCAGTCAGATCCACAACTTTCTCTTCTGATGTAAGCCAATCTACAACATCCACAACAACCTGGCAAATCCAAAACTTCCTGTTCCAATGCACGACAATCTTCCAGATCCACAACTTCCTGTCCAATGTACGTCAGTCAGATCCACAACTTTGTGTCCCGGTGCACAACAATCTGGCAAATCCAAAACTTCCTGTTCCAATGCACGACAATCTTCCAGATCCACAACTTCCTGTCCAATGTACGTCAGTCAGATCCACAACTTTCTCCTCCGGTGTAAGCCAATCTGCCAGATCCACAACTTCCGGTTCTGATGTACGTCAATCAGTCAAATCCACAACTTTCTCTTCCGATGCAAGCCAATCTGCCAGACCCACAATTTTCTATTCCAATGTACGTCAATCTGTCAGACCCACAACAACTTTCTCTTCCGAGGTAGGCCAATCTGCCAGATCCCCAACTTTCTGTTCCAATGCTATCTGTATAGCGTTATCTCCAAATGAGCATCAATCAAGCAGTTCAAACTGCCCGAAATTTATAGCTGGGAACCATGTTCCAATGTATACCAATCTGCCAGCTTCGTGGCTTTCTGTTCCAGTATCTTAATAAATTACTATCCTATCAATTCTCGATAGCTTTCTGTTCCAATTATTTATTACATTCGTCCAATGGTTCTGTAGATTCCCTTTCCACTGTACATCAATCTCTCTGTTATACAGATACCATGTGCACCGATCTAACAGTTTCATAGCTTTCTGTTCCACTGAAACCAATCTGCCATAGATTCTGTTCCAGTATAAACCAATCTGCTATGGTAAAAACTTCCGGTCTGTTCCAATGCACACCAGTCGGATCTGATACCGTTATTACAGCTTTCCATCCCAACACAATCTGTCACAACCTTCTCCAACGTACATCTATCTGGTATAGAGTTCTAGCTTTCTGTCGGTCCCAATGTACACCAATGTCAGTTTTATAGCCTAACGTAATTCCAATGGAACCAATCCGATACAGTTATTACAGCTTTCTATCCCAACATAAACCAATCTGTCACGGCCTTCTCCAATGTCCGTTTATCTATAGTATGGACTGATACAGATTTGTAGCCAATGAAACCAGTCTACTGTAGCCATGTACACCTATCTGCTATGGTTTAATAGATCTCTGTTCCGTTGTACACCAATCTGTCAGTTGTGTAGCATTCGTTTTATATAAATCCGTCACAGTGACAGATCTTTAGATTTACGTTCCAATGTGACCAATCGGTCACAGTTCTTATCTCTCTGTTCCAATGTGTACCAATCTGTCACAGTGTCACCAAACTGTTTTTGTTCCAGTGTACACCAATCTGTTACAGTTCTATAGTTTTCTTTTACAGTTTGCACTAACCTGTCAATTTTATAGCTTTTTGTTCCAATGTGCATCAATCTGTCACAGTTGTATGGCTATCTGTTTCAATGTGCACCAGTTTTATATCTTTCTGTTCCAATGTGCACCACTGTCCGTTTTGTAGCTTTCTGTTCCAAAGTAAACCGATCTGTCAGTTTTAAAGCTTTCCGTTCCAATGTAAACCGATCTGTTAGTTTTATATCGTTCTGTTCCAATTTAAACTGATCAGTCAGTTTTATAGCTCTCTGTTCCAATGTGTACTGATCAGTCAGTTTTATAGCTCAGTTCCAATGTGAACTCATCAGTCAGTTTTATAGCTCTGTTTCAATGTGAACTGATCAGTCAGTTTAATAGCTTTCTGTTCCAATGTGAACTGATCAGTCAGTTTTATAGCTTTCTGTTCCAATGTGAACTGATCAGTCAGTTTTATAGCTCTCTGTTCCAATGTAAACTGATCAGTCAGTTTTATAGCTCTCTGTTTCAATGTGAACTGATCAGTCAGATTTATAGCTCTCTGTTCCAATGTGAACTGATCAGTCAGTTTTATAGCTATGTTCCAATGTGAACTGATCAGTCAGTTTTATAGCTCTCTGTTCCAATGAACTGATCAGTCAGTTTTATAGCTCTCTGTTCCAATGAACTGATCAGTCTGTTTTATAGCTCTGTTCCAATGAACTGATCAGTTCCAATGTGCAACAATCTGTCACAGTTATGTACATGTAGCTATCTGTTCTATGTGCCTAAATCTTTCACAGTTGTATGGCTATCTGTTTCCATGTCAACCAATCACTTTTTTAGCTTTCTGTTCCCATGTCCACCATTCTAACAGTTTTATAGCTTTCTGTTCCAATGTCCACCACTCAATCCAAATTTGATCATTAAACATTTTCCAATAAATAGTGGATTCTGCATCCTTGTGGACCATTTTGTCAACTTCCCCCCCCCCCCCCCCCGATTTTATGGCAGGAAATTTATCTTCCTACAATTGAGTTATTTGAGGATTTACTGTGAAGAAGCTAATAGAGTTTAATTAATTATATTCCTACATTGTGCAACAACTGACCAGAAAATACTGGCTCAGGTGAGAATCGAAATCATGAGTTTCACAATGTAGAATTATAATTAAATTATAATTTATCCTTGAAGATGACTGCACTTATAGTGTGTAGTTGTATATGCTTGTATACATGTGTTTTCCAGACAATAGCCTGGTTCAGACAAAGAGAGCCATTGTATTCTCTCACCCATATAAGGTGAGTATAGATTACCCATACTGGTGAAGTTCACATGGAGGACATATTACTGAATCAATGTCACAGTGGGGGAGTCGAGACTGTAACATATTGACAAAACAAAATAATGGGCATATTGAAAAAATCATATAGAGTAGGGACAGCTGAACCAACAGACTGTTACAGTATATGATATTATTACTGACTTACGCTCTTCAGCATTGTGACAGATGTGACTGGGTCAAAAGGTTTCTTATTATTTTTTAATGTCTTTTTTTTTTGCCATCTCTCCTTCTACAAACAGGTAATTTTGATGAAGTTTTATGACTTCGTTAAAATTACAGGAGAATTAAAGACGAGGATGTTGTCTTCTGGGTATAAAACTAAAAGTGTACATGTGTAAAAAAAATATCAATTTTCAATGTAATGTAATTTTCAATATCATATTTTTGTTGGCCAAATTACACTATTAAAGCTTGTGTCGTTGTATACATGTACATGTCTATGCAATTACTTTCAACATGCAAATTTGGTAAATACATGCGACCAACACGAGTTATTTTTATATTAAATTAATGATTTCTAAATCAATAAACCCCAATAACAGATTACAGCTTTAAGCTGGCACACCTGACAAATATCCAACTTGCCTCAAAGTTTAATTCAAACAGTGAAAATGTCAATGAAAGGGCCCTATACTCTTTGTCAATAAGGCATGATGTGCTACAGAGCATTTCAACTTTGAACACACCTGTAGCTATGACAACGGAGTAAGGGAAGCCCTGTATGTCACGAGCTAGCTTCTAAAAGAGAATTGAAATACAAATAGTGGCGGATGTCTGGGATATCAAGCAAAGACAAAATACAACATACAAGTGGAAAAGAATGGCAGAATTTGTTATAACGATTTATTCTTTTATTTTCGATATAGAAAATAAATGTGTGCTATTTTGCTATTTATCAAAAAAAATTATATTTGATATTAAAAGACAAATCACAAATGAACTAAGAAATAGACTGGTGCACATTTATTTTTGATATATAAAAAACAAGTATTTATGATATCAAAAATAAATTAATAAATACCAAAACGGCTTGCCATATAAGAATCTGCCCTCTTCACTTTTTTCTTGTGGGGGCTGGCGGGTGTGGCGGCGATCCTCCCCCAGAACATTTTTGAAGTTTTAGTTGTGGTTTTTTGGCGCTTCTGAGAAGCTTGAAACAGGTAGAATATTTTACAATAAAACCATGAACAAAATGAGCTAAAAAAAATGCCATTTTTCAATGAAATTTCACCCACATTCATTACATTGCTTCGAAAATAATATTCCGATAACATTTGTCAACTATACCTACCCAACGGTCAATACTTAGGATTTACGGGGTACCCACAATCTTGAGGGGAATTTCAGACGATTTTCAACACATGATACCTCAAGGTACTTCAGTCACAATTATTGGGGGGGGCTGCAACAATATTTCAGTCATATCATGACAATTGAGTCCTATTGCTTTTCACACCCGGGAATTCCACGGGTAGGGTCCTATTCCATTTTACACGTGACGTCCTATTACTTTTTCATACCCGGGAAGCTAGCCAGTTAGTCGCCTCTCATGACAAGCTGTCTGAGGAGCGGGAGCCTATTCTTACCATGATCTGGGTTGTGCATGACGAAACCCCAGGTAAACCCTGGGAGCCCCACAGGGAAGTTGACAAACAAATGTTTGGGGAATTATTTTCCAAATATCATTTTATACATGTCAATAAAATGATTTTCAAAATGCTTTTAGCTAATATTTTCGGAGTCGCCCTCAGTATTATGCCAAGTTAATCTGTGGATCCCAAACCTATAATTTCAGAGACCTTGATCGGGCTATTTGATGTAAATTTAACCTGTTAACCATCAATACGTGTATTTAGGCCTATAGTATTTATAGACATAATTACAGAATGGGTTAAAAATTATGGAGTTCGAGTCATAATGTACAGAATTTGATCAGTCATTTTGAATCAGTTTGCTCGATTGCTGATCACTAATGATGATAAATGATGTTCAAATTGATGCATGTACGGTCAAAAATCTGATTCAACCAAGACTCGACTATAGGCCTAAATGTTGCCAAAGTTGAATATTTTACCGGCCGCCATGACGGCTTGCTCAGCCTCAAAGTCAAACTTCAATGATTTCGCGCGCGTAGTAAAACTCTTGTGTGTAAATCATATCATATTACGATCACTTGTATCTACTAATATGTCAAGGGCATTTTAATGAAGGTGTGTATGTATCTGAGGTGTTTCATTGGCGGAATGCGGCCATTAATCACGCATATTTCACATGACATGCCACGTTTTATCAAGTTGAGCCAGAAATTACCACCTCCCCGTCAAACAGACGACACGTGTTTAGACCAGTTCGATGAATTGTTTTCCTTTTAAAATGAACCATACTTACTTGTTCTGCCATTTTGGGATCTGTTGATCGTCGATCTCAACAAATTCGCTGAATATATCGTTCTAAATCAAGAAAGACCTTGGGAAATATCGCTTAACTTCGGACGACCTTGCTGCCTTGTTGTGTGTACGCTGTGCGGTTGTAGACTCTGCAACGAGATTACAAAAATTCTGTTCACTGATTCGTCAGTTTCTAATTCATTCATGGCTGCAGGGCGCCTTTTCTAGATGTATACATGGGACGTTCCATTTATACTAGCCAGGGTGACCAGGTTAGGCCTTCCTGACAAAGTGCCATAAAGGCACCGAGAAAATGTAAACAGTCAACCCATCCCTATTTCATCATCCGGAATCATCAATTATATTAATTGAAAAGAAAATCGTGCGCTTCATCCATCATCACCATTAGATTTCCAATCCAAGATATATTCATGTAGTTCCCGGATTTCGAATACATACATATGCAATTCATTTTAGTAAACATTTGAAGAAAGTAAAAAATGAAAATATATTTAGATCAGGAGAAGCAAATCAACTAGAAGTGTGTAACATTAGAATACGACACACACTGACATGAGTATAGACTCTAAATTGCGCAGCATACGATATATGGAGTAGGAAGGAGGGGATCATGGGTAGGACTAAAGGATGATTTGCTTATATTGATACATATTGACATTATCTACGTGGAATCGCAGGGTTCGCTGATCCCTCAATCTCCCCCACACACACAAACGTATATCCGCTCTTAGTCTAATCTAAGGTTGTAAACTTCTACTTGATTTATTTCTGATATTAGGTCTAACACAAATGATAATATGTTACCATAACGTCTAAATCAAACCAATCAGTAAACGTACTTAGCCGCTCATTGCGCCAATCCGCTGCTCGGTTTGAGATGTCATTTCATCGCTGCCCAAACTACTTTGATGCCAGGCTGAAATCTACATCGGGAGTCCAAGCATGACCAGCAGGCTTGGGTTACCGACATGCTAATGGTATACAGCCGTGGGGAATGAATTGTACGAGATTGTACAAAAGAGGCCACGACTCAAATTAACAAAAATGTCCAGGTGAACCCTCTCCGAGGATTTAGGATTTACCTGGACTGTATTGTGCAGATGGAGTGAACTTGACCTGGAGGCTCTCTTACGAGTCAGCATTGTAGGTCAAGTATACCTTAAACTTAGATTGTAATTCAAGTTGCCCAAAGGGCAGGCCGTTATTAAAATATTGCGTTCAAAGGCAATAAAGACCAATATTCACATTTTGACCTCAGTGATCTTGGAAAATAGGTCAAGGTCAGTACGGAGTGAATTGACATAGAGACCTTCAAACGGATGCATTGTACCAAATATCCAGTCTCTCTTTGTTAATTTGGGATCATATTGAATTCACAATTCTATTCAACAGGTCCTGGATGAATTCTGCCTAGAAGCTCTTACAAGTCAGCATTGTACCAAAGTTTAATATTCTTGGTCAAGTTCCTTGAATACGGTATTGTATTCACTTCCACAAGACAGCTTTTTGCAAAATATCAATTAAGGCTATTCGCTATTCGCGTTCACAACATTTGGAACATCTTGCCGACCTTACATCTTACATACAAATGTAATTACGTACATAAGTGTATACGTATTTTCGTGCCATGCGTTCAGATTGTGCATTCGGGACAGACGGAAGAACGTTAGAGGAAAAAGTTATTCCTATGGATGCCCCCCCAACTAGAGAAAGGAGGGCATAACAAGATAAAATACAAACAGAGAAAGCATTTCTTGACAAACAAACGACTCTCTATACTTCGCCTCAATGTGAAGTGTTCGGTACATCCGTGATTTAACCAACCTTGAAACTGGTGCACCTCTGGCAGTACAAAACTAGATAAACAAAATGAATAGGTTCTTTATGTTTTGAATATGGTAACCTTTTAAGCCAAAATTTAAACGACCCATTGAGGCATGTGTTTATACCAGAAGTCCTTAAAACTGACTTCTGGTTATTCACCAATCTGATTAAAACTCAGACTTAATAACCGCTCCTCTATCGGACATGTCGCTAATTACTTCTAGGACAGTCTGTATCTTAACATCTGTCGCGCATGTCAGACTGGCGACCAATCACAGTCCAACTTCAACGGGCGAATAGATGCCTATCCGATTATTTCTGTAGTGAACGAAGCGCAGAAAAATCCAACCCAGGCGGCTGACGAAGTTCTTGCTCTCCATGAGCAATCACCGAATATTATTATTTGCTCGAATAGGCACCTATTCGCCCGTTAAAGTTGAACTATGATTGGTCGCCAGTCTGACATGCGCGACAGATTTAAGATACAGACTGCCCCAGACCTAGTTTTTCACCTTTCATTTTAGTGGAGTGAGTTTACCGTGCACCAATATGATATTAACAAGGGCGTAGACAAGGGGGGGCTTGGGGGGGCTTCAGCCCCCCCAAATATTGATGTCCGGCAAAAAAGAAAAAAAAAAAAAAAGAACAGAAAAAGGGGAGAAGGAAAGAAAGAAAGAAAGAATGAATGAAACAGAAAGCAATCATAGCAGAGAAGTAAATGTTTAGCTTGTCACATATCTTTATCAATTGTTGCATATTACAGGGGAAGTAAAATTATCATCAACAATGCTTACCAGAAGGGCTAGAATAGTTGCAATCGGTCAGAGAATAACGCAACAGTTTGGCGATATCGGACTCAAAGACCCCGTGTGATTTTCTCCGAGAAACGAATAATGTGCTCCAATTTAATCACATATCGCCCATTTGGACGAAAAAGGTCAACACGTTGGCTGAAAAGATTTTTTCAGAACTTTTTCACCATAAACTTTTTTTTATTGAGATCCCATGCAGTCATTTCTTCAGTATTTGTTTATTCACAAACGAGAGATACGAACTCTCGAATAATTTTCACGGAGAAACCCTTGAGATACAGGTAAAAACTCTAACCCAGACACAACGTCACTATTTAACTGGTGTAAATATGATGAATATGGATAATTTTCGCTAGTATTCCGAGAAAGGATCACTAAGGTTACATTTTTGATAAGTTTGGCAACTTCAGAACGAACACAAAAACTCATGCGGTCAACCACGCATCAATGCACCGCCCCTGCAATCTAGGCAAAATAGTATTGTCTAAGAAATAACTTGAATTATAGTGCAAATCCCGGATTGTATGATCATTTCACCTTGTATATCACCGTAGTGATCGCCACTGTTATAGGACATTTTCGCAAAAAAAAAGTTCAACTTTTACAATCTTTTACCGCTCAAATGCTCCCAGTGAGCGCCAATTTACCATCAATTTATAAAAAAAATCTACGCTGCGAGGGGGGATACCCCCCTCACAGACTCTCCCCCTAAGCCCCCCCAAACTTCACAACTTGTCTACGCCCTTGATTAATAGAGACCGTTTCAATCCGAATTTATCAGGGTACATTTAGAATTGACAAGTTTTTATATCTCAAAATAATGATAGACCTAGTATCGTAATATAAGGGTACACATACAAACAGATTATAAGTCTCATTGATTAAATATAGGTAGACCTAGTAGCGGGGAAAGCCTAGGTCTAAAATATAGGCGGAGGCTTTGATGAGCTACATTGTCTTCCGACTGTGATGATTGAAGTAGACCAAAAGTATACTGAAATGATATCCCTGCCGAAATATATAAGGAGTAGTCGCAACTAACAATACGTTCGTATCCGATTATTCTTCTACAGTATAAATGTCATTCTGATCCATTAACTTGAATAAGCACAACATCCGCATGCAATCACATTAACCCGCAACGCCAAATGTGCTCGTCCACGCGATCTATATCGAGCTAGCCAATGAAATTATCCGCTGACACACACCCACGAGGCATCTGCTGCCTTACGAAAACTATCGTATTATTTTGATATTTGGAAAGTACCAGTAGGTCTATTCACGTAAAAACACTGGCACATTTCATCATCCTATATAGATAATTTGTAATACGATACTACTAATACTATATAAGGTAAATACCGTTACGTAATAAGTTCCAATCATAGATAGTGTAGGCCAACCTGTACTATATTTCAGAACTTGGTACCTCGCCGTTATACCGATAATAGTAATAACGTGCCAGGCTGCCATCTATTGGCAGAAACAAGGTCGTTTATGGATGTCCGCTGGTGGTAAACGAGAGTAATTAACTTTCTCAATAACGTGTGTTGTTGCATTCATAATTGTTTAATATGAGGGAAAAACAAAGAGAAAAATATAGCTTCATGTGCATTTTTTTTTAGCTGTAGACGCTTTTATATGGACTGACACAGGCTCCATTTGATAACCCAGAAAACAAAGGGAGTAGCCTTGGTTTTGAAGCATATTCATGTAAAAAATCATATATATAGTATTTAACTTTTTCTTATATTTTAACTGTTTGAAGATAGTCTCAATGTCTTTATCAAAACTGATCAAATTGAATGAATGTTGCTGGGCAAAATTCTCGGCTAGAAGAATTTTAAAGGAATTCCCTATCTCTTAAACTAGAAAAGGGAGATAACCTAATGGGGAAAACAGGCAAAAACATAGAAAATGGCCGCCAAAGCCCAAAACCTCCGGCGGACTACCTTAAAGTATCATTCTTCGTGTATATCAAAGTACAATCAAGGTAAACCAAGATGGTAAATCAGGGGAATAATATTCAGTTTACTGAGATTGATCAAAGTACACAACATCATGTATTTGCTACCATACAATCAGTGCACATGGGAACTATGTTTAAATATTTTGCATATACCGGTGAATTACATTCTCTTAAATTACTCGTCCGGTTATGTTGGAAATACTTTGCAAACGAAGACGGAGATGGGCAGAGTAAAGTAGGATACAAATTCTGAAGTAAACTCAGATATTATATCACCCTGATGGTTTACCTACATTGAACATTGTTGAAGCTGAAAAAAGCACTAAAAAGATCAAATCCACAACGATGTGAACTGGTTTGTTTCTGTTATGTTATGATACCATGTTCAGAATTTCACGGAATTGCTCATGCGAATCGATTGAAATAGCATAAAGGTTATCTAATCCAATTAATGTGTCAGTATAATGTGACTGAGTGGGGTGTCATGTCTGCCTACGGCATGATATTTCAGTGGGACAGCACTATAAAATGGCAGCATTAGATCTGCCCTGTTACAAGTAGGTGACCCCCCCCCCCCCCCCTCCCCCGCTTCCCTTCCCTCGTCGTGATATAGCTGAAAAAATGTTGAAAGCGACGTCAAACCCTATTCACTTACTCACTCCTAATCCTGAAATCTCATCATCTTGATCCTAATGACCTGCTCAGCCTGGTCTATGAGTCGAAATATGGTCCCTTCAGGTCATCGGACATACATGTACATACCTTAAGTATCTAAATGCGATAGGACAACTCAAAAACTGGACCACACGCTGAACAGGAATTGCCAGCCCAGACAATAAACAGTCTAGGGCTGTGTACCCGATGTACCCGATGGACCAAGCATCTCAGTATAAAACAGGATATATTATGGCTTTGTATATTAAATGACCAATCTGTTCAAGATAATAATCACTTTGATATCCTGTTCTATCTGACAGCTCCGTAAGGATGCTATAGTATCCCCAGTTTTGTTTGCCAAATAGCTACATCCCTGTTTTATAGAAGAAAAAAAACAACATACCGGTACTATTTTAATTCTGTTGAAACCGTGAGAATATATTGGCCTGTCCCGAACGAACAACCCCCTATATACACGTTAATTTGCTAATAGGATATGAATTCGAAGAGGATGTTTTCGTGTGAATTTACGAGCTGTAATGAACGTAGGCCTTTAGCACACTGAAGCAGGCTTCTGTTATTCATAAAGATTGGAAAGCTGCATTTTGTTTAACTCATCATAAAAAATAAAAATAAAATTAAATGGAATTAGAGAAGAAATAGCTGGAAACCGCTTGGCATTTGGGAGTGTGTGGTATGTGGTGTTTGTTACTTATCGAAGTGATTGGCAAAGTCCATTTTAGTAGAGGGAAGCCTCTTTTAGTTCAGTTATTTTGTTCGTTGGGCAGAGACAATTGTAATATAATTATAAAGTCTTGGATTTCCCTATAATTTTACCCACTGTAAAACAACAGGTCAGCCTCATTTGGGAGTGAGTGGTATGTGCATGGTGTTACTTATCGAAGTGATTGGCAAAGTCCATTTTATTAGAGGGACGCCTCTTTTAGTTCATTTATTTTGTTCGTTGGGCAGAGAGAATTGTAATATAATTATTAAGTCTTGGATTTCCCTATAGTTTTACCCACTGTAAAACAACAGGTCAGCCTCCCCCGTTAAACTCGCCTGGACTGGGCTTTTTGGGACCTGCCCATGGAGGCGTCCGGTGGGGATGGGTGGGGGACATTTCTTACCCGTGCGCTAGGGGCTGACACTTACCACACCCTTGAGTCAAGCTCTGCTAGGTAATGTAAGAACCAATCCAAGATGGTCGCATTGTTGAAATCACAGTGACGTCATTTCCAAAATATACATTTTTTCGGTCAGATTTTTCCAATTTTTATTTATGTGTTTTCTTTGCAAATAACTGCACGATACATTAATAAATATGTGAAATGAAATCATTTTTGCCCATTTTTCCTCGCAGAAAAGCAACAATTTTAAAGAAATATAACGAAAACATCACTTTTCTGGTATGTTACCCCACATGTACATGACCGCAATTTTGAATTTTCTCATGATTTTGCGCAATAACTTTTCGTTTATTCATCGTAACAATCCAAAATCTTCAGGCGATTAACTTATACATCGTTACATGTCGTAGCAGTGATTTTCCAATGAAAGTCATCATCCCATGTCATGGTTCGTATATCAAATCCTGGTACGGAGTTACGGAGTATATACAGACCATGCATTAGAGGATATGAAAGGCCAAATGTCCAAATAATCCATCTTAGCTTTCTAAGGGCATTTCACGTTTCACTTAACACTACCCTTAGATTTTCGCTGTGATTCGGCATGTATTTCACACGGCGCCATCTATCTAGAGGGAGATAATCCAGTTCGAAAGTTGTTCCCAAAGCATGAGGTCAAATGTCGGCCCCATTTAAACGAGCCAATGAAATTATCTGTATTCAAATATTTCTCACACATGCAAACATGTCAGTTTCACGAGGCGCAAGACTGGGGGAGTCTACACGAGACCAACACGAAGTTGTGCAAATTAGCTATTTTATTTCTCACTCTATTGGAGCATGCTTCTTTGTTTATCTTAAGAAACAAACGGCCTAACATATTTGAAAACAAAATAAAATCGGTGGCAGACCACAGGAAAATGATATGCTTTTTATTTTGTGATGGGGGCACTTCGAGGCCCACCATGGGATCATTTCAATCGATCGCTTTCTGGAGGTGTGTCTTCGTTGTATGAATGTGATTGCACCGATGTCGGATGTAACGGGACCAGTCGGATGTGACCATTTGGGAAACGCCCTATTACACTCAGATAGCACCCGTTACCGCATGGCTACGAGCAGAAGTTTCTACGTATGATCGTGCCATGCGTTCGGATGATGAAATAATCAGAAACTCACCGTTATTGAATCGAAACCCTAAGTTTTCAAACAGAAAACTTAAGTTATCAAAGAGAAAACCATGGTTTTCGAATCGAAAACTTAAGTTTACGGTCGAAAACCTAGGTTATTTACCACATAACCCCGAGTTTCTCTTTCCTTAACCTCGAGTTTCTATTTCTCAACACCGAAAATCACAGTTGTCACTAGAAAACCTAAGTTATCGAATCGAAAACCTAGGTTTTCGAATTGATCACTTAAGTTTACGGTCGAAAACCTAGGTTATCTAGCAGACAACCGCAAGTTTCTCTTTCAATTTCGAGTTTCTCTTTTATATTTGGACATTCCTAAGTTATCAGTCGATAAGTCGATGGCAGTCAAGAGAAAAT
Organism: Hanleya hanleyi; assembly: GCA_036873755.1. Classification (NCBI taxonomy): domain Eukaryota; kingdom Metazoa; phylum Mollusca; class Polyplacophora; order Lepidopleurida; family Hanleyidae; genus Hanleya; species Hanleya hanleyi. Next base: position 65,075 of record JAVTVY010039451.1, on the reverse strand, counting down.
GTTCGCAGTGTGAGGTTACCACGAACAAAAACACGAACAAACGGTTCTGTTCTAATACAACAAATTGTTCGTAGTGTGAGTTGGGCTTAACCTCACACTGCGATCATTTTCGCGCCAGTCGCTGCGATCAAGCAGTGAAGACATCTTGTTGTGTCATGTGACGGCACAGCTTCGTCACATGACCGACAGCTGCCACCTGATTGGATAACTGTTGGTAAATGTTCGGCAAAATGTTCGCGATCACCACACACTGAAGACAAAGACTTGTTTCATGGCAAAACATGTTCGCAATATCAAACAATTAAGTTTGATCTCACGAACATTTGTTCTGAACAGATGTTTTCTCTTTCTGGGCACCTCACACTGCAGACAAAACATGTTCTGAACAGTGTTTTTGTTCTAATACAACAAAATGTTCGTAGTGTAAGTTGGGCTTAATGGGCATGACGGGCAAACTTGCAATCGGCCTGCCGTCCGCCATAATATCCCACCAAATAGACTCTAATTTGTACGGCCGATTTTGATTGGTTGAAATAGACTACATATCGGAAACGTTTTCTCTTGAATCGGTAATGTTTAAATTTTGAATATTACTACAGGAAACGTTTGCCTTTGACAGGAAACGTCTACAGTAAGAAAGAAGTAAACAATTTGATTGGACGATCACAACCGGAAACGTTATCCTTTTAATGGGAAACATTTAAAAGTCTCAAATATTACTAGCGGAAACGTTTGCTTTTGACAGGAAACGTCTAAAATATTGGGTGTTACAACCGGAAACGTTTGCTTTTTGACAGGAAACGTCTTCTAAATGTCAATTCATGACATCTGATTGGCTGGTGCAAGTTTAAACGTTTACACTTTTTAAACGTTTACAATTGCTAAACGTTTGAAAAGTTTCAACGTTTAAAAGAGGGATTTATGGCGCGAACGGCTCTTTATAGTTCGGACCACGTGCTTCGTGTTTGGAATTTTATTTTATTCGGAACACATCTCCGTCGCGCGTCGCCGTCTGCTAATTGATAGCTTAACATGACGAACATGTGCGTCGCGCGTCGCTTTTCACAAACGCGACGCGTGACACAAATTCCCAGGTTAATCGATGTCCCTTGTACCGTATCAATGATGTACTATAAGCGTTCTGGACTCAGCCCAGTCGAGCATGAAAACTCACCCATATTTGAGTCATTTTTTCACTGCAAGGGAGACTTGTTCACTCAGTTTCACTTGTCTTCAGTTGGTTCGATTTGCACTCTTACTGTTAAGGTTTTTTTTATAGTTGGGGAATAGCTATAATATTGATATTGGTACCGGTACGTCGTTGGTCTCATATCTGTATGTAAAATATTCATCGAATCCTAGGTCTCATGCACGAATTAACCGAAGCAGTCAAGAAAACATCAATTTGCATAAAAAGGGGGGAAAATCAGCATAAAAGGCTGACATTATTAGAGAATTAAATGTAGGCTGTGGATATCGGACATATATTGTCGATATTTATCGTGTACCCAGATGTTATCGAACACCCATCCGCCCACGTATACGTACACATGTTTGGACACAGTCCAATATCACACCAACATAGAGGTCTACTGACAAATGTAGGGCGTTATCACAAAGTTAGTTTCAGAATAATTTGAACAGATGCGCATCAATACAATTGATCACATTTTCACCTCAGAAGCATCAACAGTCCCAATCCCGCCTACGAGACCTGATTCATAGAGACCATGGCGGTGTCCATTTTGTTTCCCTTTTTCAGTGTTGAGCATATTGCCACCGAAATGAGCGCTCGTCAGATGAAGGCGTCATTTTCCGTTCTTTATTGAACATAATCTCTTGCACTAACCAGACTGACTGAGCCTAACAAGCACTTGAAAGTGACTAGTTTTCTCACCAGCTCGCGGTAGTGTGTAATGTCTCGCAATGTCTTTTCTGTTAGAAAAATTGTTCGTAGTCTGTTTAAGTAGTCTGTATATATCATGGAACATTTCCTGTCACGTGAACATAATTGCCGTCTGGTTCGGAATGAAACTGGATTAAAAGTTTCACTAGGTCATTCTCTAACGATTTCAGTCGCCTGTTGATCAGTAGAGCGTCCAACGGATATATATAACGGGAGCTCCGGATTGAGCTCAGCAGCTCAACATGGTGCGATCTCAACATGGATGTAGTACGAAAGTTCGTGACGACACGGCTGAATGAATACAGCTCTCGTTGTAGCTGTGGCCGAAACACATGTCTTATAATGTATGTCAATTGAGATATATCTCAGGACCGTAAGGTATCAACGTTAGTACCTATAGCAAAAAGTTACTTCGAGGTCCAGCTGAGAAACCATCCAATACCGGTATACCACCATCTGACATTCTTCTCGCATATTGCACTGCACTGTCCCAAGAGGAAATTGGAGTCGATACACTATGAACAGGTTTAGATTCCAAGATACGCCCTTAAACATATATTTCAGCAGGATTTGAAATCGATACAATTTTGCTTTATGTAAATATTCCCCTCCATGCATGAAGAGTCCACCGTACGTACACTACCATCTTCACCAGCCAAGTCAACTACATCGGCATCGACGTCGACTTGGCTAGAGAAGATGGTACACTACAATATCCACAAGGATTGAAGGTGCTCTATTCAATTCATATGTTTTGCGCTTGTTTCGTCCCCAAAAGCGTTTCACATATAATAAATTTTGAAAAAGTCGGAAATATTCAGTAAAGAGAACAGTCATTAATAAAACAGTTTCAATATAACATACTCGTTCGTGTACGAAATTATATCGGCTACAGTAAAGCTGTTCAATTGAATGTTCTCGCATGCGTTATTCTAACCAGCATGGCGTACTAATATATACAGCGAGTAATGACCCCGCACTTGTAAAAACATGACGCCAACATCAATATTGCAATAGCTATATGATACACATAACCTAAACAACAAGTCCGTGGGTCGTACACGGTTTATTTACAAGTAGCTATAATATACTTCAATATCGATTATATTGAACTAATAATAATAATAATGTCTATCAACTGTTTCTCAGAAAATGCCAGCTGGCTCGCTTATAAAGCCGAATAATCGGTTGAATGCAACCGTTATGTCCATTTATGCTCTAATAGTTAAATACCGAACTGGACACAAATACACATTATTTTGTTGATCTAGCCAATGTGTGACAGTTTAATCACAGAGCGATGTACAACACAATAAGACAGCGAGGCATGGTGTGTGGCGCAACGAAAATCACTCACTGATATAACGTAAATGATTTTATACTTGAAGCGTGAAATGTTAATTGAAATACTGAATTAGATACAAACACGAAATATGGATCTAATCCACAGTGTGACAGTTCTATCGCTGAGCGATGTATAAGGAAAGTTATCCGGGAATGTCTCTATATATAACCCCATAGGGTATTTTTATATAAAGCATGGGGTTATATATAGAGACCCCATATTTCGACACTTCACCGTTTTACCACCGCCTACCCCCAAAAACTCTTGTTTTGAGGGCCTGTGATAGGACAAAGCGCCACAACCTCCAACATGTCTGTTAATCGGACATTGAGGACGCCGGCGTTGAACATGATGAATAATTGACACAGCGCCCAATTCAAAACTGCGACGTACAACGCCGTCCAGCGAGAGGAAGGAAAACCGACACAAACAATTACCTATTGATCCGTATAAATTAATACAGATGACTTCTTGAACTCACAACCATCCAGCTGAACAGATTTACATGGATCACAATTATTCTGTACAAAAAATTAATTCAGTTACTACACGTATGAATTAGTCAGGTCTGCAGTACTGATGAAACCGAAACAATATGATCCCATAATCAGGGACCTTCGAATAATATTAAAGGTTAACAGGAAACAAAAAAACCATGGCATCACAATAAGTCGACCGCACACTGTTATAGAAACCCATAATCACACTGGTTGAGCACATGAAGCATGTACATGTAATAATCCAATACATTAGAAAGAACGAGGATGTTCATAATACAACCTCTGATATGAACCCTTTCACAGGACGTCCTTTAGTATTAAAAGCACAATTAAAAAGATGGCAGAAAACGATGCCGACGTACTCACAAGGAGTCATATGACCCTACAGAAAAATTATTGATCTGAAGCCATCGTCGCGGCACCTAGTCTAAAACCATGAATCTCGAATCATATTCAACCCAGCCCAACAAAGACCAGGGCTAGTTTTGAATCTCCAGAGAACTCATGGCGGATCACTGGAATGCTAGTAGAATTGGGGTTAAGAGAATAAAGGTAACAAAGAGCATCCTCTCAGAAACAAAGGTTCTATGGTGAACTGGACCAAACGCAGAGAGTGTGCACAAATATGGAGCCGGAATGATTCGCATTGGGAGTTTTTGTAATGAGGGAAATTGCATCATTGCTATGAAAGGTGTGAGTATGTCAAATGATGTGACGATATGCAAGCTGGCCTCGAGGAATGCATGGAAGAATAGCAGAACTTGTGTTGATACACGGGACGTTTGCATATAGAGGATATACATGTAGTAAAAATGATATACATGTAGTTTGGTTGAAGGCAGATTCAGGTTTCTGCTTTCTTGCGTCGCATTGACGTTGCATTGACCAGATAAGATGTTTACTTCCCAGAAGGAGTCTGTTGACCAAAAATGAAAATGTGTCTGGCAAGGAACTCACTTTGTAAATGTAGCTTAAAGCTCAAGTATGCAAAATAGAGTATGTTGGATCGTATATTCGTAATAAATATGCTAATATATGCCCTTATCCTCTGGCAAGGCCTAGACGAGCGTACCCAAGAATATTCGCAACGAAGACTCGAACATGGCAAGGCTGGAAGAGGGGGCGCTGGGAAAGGAGATGGGTCTGAAGCAGTCTACCTGGTTATCGACACCAGCAAGGTGTACTGCGTGGAGGAATGTATTCTATTAAAGACTGTTGAAGACTAAAGAACAACTTTTTTGATTCTGTAGATCACGTTCTTATTCTTAGCACTTTGCTTGTTAATTGTGTTCACAAGTGTCTGATTATCAATAAACGTTATGATGTATTGATTGGTCAACTGTATACTCAAAGGTCGAGCTAAAATAGTGGATAAAATTCAATCAAGGTGTTGTTTTGCCGCATCCAATGATAATCCCAAATGCCGTACAACCATTGAGAAGCTAACTCTTCCTTGGCCAGTACCACGCGAATTAGAATGTGTATCTGCAAAATCAACAAAGTCATGTGACAGTAACACTGCTCGATCAATAAACCCATGCAAAAATTTGAGCTACATCGTCATATCATCTTTAGCTGATTGATTGAGACGTGTTTAATGCTACTGTTTGAAATCCCAATGACCAGGTCAATCATCCGACGACGAAATACTCTACCAAAAACTACTACAGACGGATAAGCAATTGTAACACATTCAAGGTGATATTCTGCCGCGACAGGAACAGATCTAGCAATAAAAGACATGTATTCAATCTGCCAAGAGGGAGACTCGGTTCTCCATAGGTACTGTGCCTAAGAGACATAGGGTAAGTTCAAGCCTAAACGTTTTTGAGAATGCAATAGGATTCCCTATATCTGCAAATATTGGTCTAAAATTCTTTTAGGCAGAACAGCTGACATCTGAAGACGTCAGGAGCAGAAAATCATCCAATACATGAACCAACAAGGGAATACCTAATTAGGATCGCGATTTCCAGTAAACAGCCGTACCAAATTCTTCAAAGATTTGACAAGAAGGTTCTTCCATAGAGATGCAACAGTCCAGGTATTGCCTTTGGGAATAAATCAGATGACGGAGTCTACGTCGGATTTGGCAGATACATAGCAGTTCAATGTGTCTTACGATGCGATTGGATTGGATAATATACTTTGGGATGCCGTGATTGATGGAACCATCTCCATAATATGAGAGATGATGTATCATCAGGCTGCTCGGCTATCGATCTCTACACTAAACTTTTGCTGTAAATTGTACAGTAAATTACTGTAGTTTTACAGTGCAGCAAAGCTGCCAGTAGATTTACTGAAACATAGCTTCAAAAACTTAACAGCTAGAATTTCGCCTATTTAAACGTAACTATGGTGTTCTATTTGGCCACGTTTAGAAACTCGCCACTCGCCACGCGCCGTGGACAATCCGGCGCGCGGCGACTTTCTCCTATGGGTATCTCTTAACATCTAAAAACTCGCCACTCGCCACGCGCCGTAAAACGCGGCGACTTTGGCATTATCTGTTAACCTGAAAAAGACTCATCGCGCGCCACTCGCCGGACGAACCACGGCGCTCGGCGACTGGCGACTTTTGACTGTAGAGAAACTCGCAACTCGCCAAGCTCCGTGGACCTCTTCGGCGCAGGCCGACTGGCGACTTTCTCCTATTTCTTAACCTGCAAACCGCCGTAAAACGCGCCGAGTATGGCCCTATCAGTTAACCTGGAAAAACTCGCCGCGCGCCAATCGCCGGACGAACCACGGCGCGCGGCGACTGGCGACTTTTGACTGTAGAGAACTCGTCACGCGCCGTGGACCTCTCCGGCGCGCGGCGACGGACGACTATCTCCAATCTCTTAACCTGCAAAAACTCGCCAGTCGCCATGGGACATAAAACGCGGCGAGTTTGGCCCTATCTCTTAACCTGGAAAAACTCGCCGCGCGCCACTCGCCGGACGAACCACGGCGCGCGGCGACTGGCGACTTTTGACTTCTGAAATTCTCAGGACTTTTTCTCAAGTGCGCATGACGGGGAGCATCAATTATCGGAATATTTTGTTATTTCACTGTATGTCGCCATTTTGTGATTTTGCTGGGAGGAGAAGATTTGTATTTTACAGCATGTTTCGAGTATTATTCTCATATTGTGAGTAGATACAAACTAAAACTCGCCAAGCGCCGCGTGCTTGACCCAAATAGAACACCATACGTATCTACTTTCAAAAAAATTTGATTAGAAGTGGCAGATCTATTTTCACGGAGAATAAACAGGCCACAAGTCTGTGATGTTAGATGTGGCATGTTCGACAACTGCATCAGCGATTTCATATGTATTATTATTAGCATCGGGATGGGTATTACTGATGACGACTCTATCGTTGAGATTAGTGACAACAATGGGGGATTCGACAACTTATCCAATATACTCAAAATATCAGATCCCACCCATGACGAGATAAAGGATCAGCTGAAAGAGACATATCAAACTCAGAATTAATTGAAAAGCTGGCATGAATTCTCAATACATCCTATCAATACACATCTTCAAAACACCAGGTAAATCCTAAATCCCTGCAGAGGGTTTGTCTGGATAGTTTTGGTGATTCGAATGAGTTGCCTCTATTATCGTTGCCTCTATTGTATAATCTCGTACATTTCCTCTCCGCGCTTGTTTTCAATAAGCATGTCGGTATCCCAAGCCTGCAGTGTTTGCTTTAACTTCCGATGTCGATTTCAGCCTGACGTCAAAGTAGTTTGGCCCAAGATGGAATTCAAACCTGTCAAATCTTATACCTCGCAGCGGACTGACGTAATCAGCCAGCTGAGCGCTTTCCCTGGTTGGTTTGATTTAGAGGAAATACCTTGATCAGTTTATATTTCGAACCAGTCAGTGTATCGATCCTAACTGATCGTTCGATAACCTGACTCGCGAGGATGATCAATACGATACAACCGCTATAGTATTGACGAGCCCAACAGTATCTGTGAGTTCATATGACATAAAACACATCAAATTAATTTGAATGGCATGGCGGATAGCGCTGTCAGTTCAGGAAACAGTTGAACTCTACCTGCAGGTGAATGATTGACAAGGCAAACCTATAAATATTTATCACTGCTGGTAATAAATAATTGTGACATGTAAATAATACATAATGCATTTTAGTATTTGTGGAAGTTAATCCTGGTTTTACTGTCGCAAAATGAGTTTTACCGACGCCGCGCCAGCGGGGTCGATAAAACGGTAGGCGCGACGCGAAACATCGTCCTGAGTCGCTTTTTCAAAACGAACAGGCGCGAGATGACCCAAATGTACAAACCCGACACACGTGCTTGCACACATTCTTTCCAAAATTGTGCCAGATCGGAATGGGTGAGTATTTTCGTATGAAGGCTGCTAAACTACTACATCCCACTGGAACTGAACCATATCTGTATGCATGGTACGTTTTACTGTCATTTCGCGCAGGTGGAAACAAATACCCGCTATATTGTAGATTGCTCGTGTATGACTGACTGGTCATGCTAATCGATTTGTTACATGGCCCAAATAGAGAGTATGTATGCATGTCAACACTAGTGACATTTTGGAACATTATCTATTTACAGTTTGGTTTGTCTGCTAATGTATTCGCAAGTTCAATTCACAGGGTATTAAATTATAGGCAAGTGCAACAGATTTTTTGCCCAATTTAAAACATACATATTTTATTTGACAGTTAACCGGAAACTGAAACTCATATGATTCAATTTGACGTCTGGTTGACAGATCGTAATGATGAAATCAGTTGAATAGAGGCATTCACATATAACTGCTCAGTTCGAGGGAAACTTTAGTTGGCGAGTTCACACGGTACGTTACACTATATGGCAGTGTTCCAAAACCATATTAGGCATACAATGTTGTTAATTGCGCCACGTTATTACCAATTCCGATGTATATCACGTGATGCCATAGACGAGGAGCTTAAAAAGAATCGTATACTGTTCATCCAATAACGACCGGTGTCAAGGGGAAAAATGTCCGTCGGGAATGAATGTCCGGCTTCTATCTTTTAACCCAGTAAAGGCCTTTATTATTCACTTGCAACTCAGGTAAAAGCAATATTTCTAAAGAGAAACATATGAAACTGGACACTGTTAGTCAAGTATCCAACACAGCGAAATGGGCTTATCCATATAAAGTTAACTACAGATGCAACTTTTTGCTCCAGATGAAGAGGGCATGTGGGCTACATGTAAAAAATGACATTGGGTGGCACCCTTGGGCAATTTTCCTATGCCACGTCCCGTTTTACTTCATATTGCATCAATCGGCCCATATCAAGTTGAGTATCGAATAGAAGCTAATGATATACACACTGCTAAAATATAGCATAAATTGATCATTGTATACAGTCATTTGAGATTACATTGCCTGATCCAATCTATCTGCATGCCGACTATATACACCAACATAGGAATCCAATATATGAGCGTAGCCATCCCCCACTCCGGGATCCCGTCGAAAATACGCCATGATCAATACCTTTCGAATGGCGTATATATTGTATCTCTACGTCGCGTAGTTATCGAGTTATAAAAACACGGGCGGACAGACATTACGGCTTTAAATGATAACATATGCACATGTACATGCAATGTTCTCGGCAACCAATGGGCGTTAAATTTCGCTTGGACTCTCTGCCCCCTATCCCCCTTAAAACCCACCTCTGTAACCACTCTGAGTACCTTTCAATGGCCGTGAATATACATACATTTCTTATGTTAAATTTTATATAATTTGCATGGGGCGTTAAATGATCGCCCCAATACCTTAGCAATGTCCTAGGAAAGAAGGTCTAGTTTCATATGTTTCCCTGAGGAAAATATGTCTTACCTGAGTTGCCCTGTCAGGAAAAAATGGAGAGTATGTATGTCGTCATCTCCAGTGACATAATGAAACATTATCTACTAATGTATATTCGCAGGTTTATTTCACGGGCAAGTGCAACACATTTTTTGCCCAATTTAAAAAATACATATTTTATTTGACAGTTAACCGGAAACTGAAACCCATTAGATGCCTTCCTTGATCAGCTGAATAGCGGTTATCCTGACAAAGGTTCCGAGACCATTCGATCAACACATACAGACCCTCCACATGTTGTAACATGTCAAATGTATGCTTCAGGTTCTCGGACTCACTAGATATAACTTTTGTATGGTTCATTGGTCAGGTCCTCGTCTGTCTGTCTGTTCGTCCAATTTTCAGTCTATCAGTATCATGGTTTAATTCCAACATTATCAATTATGGCCTTCTTGTGGTCAGTTTATAAAATCTAGTGGTGGTCAAATCATTTAAATAATAAATTCTCTGTCTTCAGAAATATTTTCTTTCCATTCTACTTCCAAAATATTCATGGAATGTTGCAAGCATTTTTCCTGAACCACATCATCCTACATATTACATACACCAATTTATTTCTGCCTGCAGGGTAGTGGACAAGAGAGATAACCACATAGAGGAATCTGTTGGAAAGTGCATGTACTACAAGTTTAAATCTACTGTTTAGATCTCCATAACCTTTTCTGCTCGTTAATTACCATTTACCAATTACTTAGTTGGCTTTAATAATGCTTCAGTTGTAATTTGTGAAATTCTCATGCCTTGGAAACACTTTTAAATACTAGTGCCACTATCAGCAGAGCACCTTAGAGATCTATGTTTATAGTATACAGAGGCTTTATTTTTTGAAGGATACACTGGATAAAGCCAATGTTTACTTGCTATATCTTCTGAATAAATGTATGAAACAACTTTAAGATGTTTTATTTGTGCATGAAATGAATCTATCCAACTTGATAATGAAAGTAACTGTTATTACAACAATACATCGTATTACAACAACAGAATGTGTCCTCGCCCCACGATAAATGAAAGCTATACTATGAAAATCATGAACAATATGAGAAGAGTACAGCATTCTGTTTGGGATTTGCAAAAAAAGCCCCAGCGAACAGATAAACCGTGGACAAATGCCCCAATGGACAAAAGCCCCATCCCACATTTAGTTTTAGGCCAGGGCAATAAGATCACAACTTTACATGTTTTTTTCTACAGATATGTGTATACCTTGTCACTTTTTATACCCCTGTACATAGTAGGGGGTAAACTGGATTCCAATTATCCGTCCGTCTGTGTGTCGGTGCATCCATTTGTAAGTCTGTCTGTCCGCCTGAAATTCGTTTCCAGGCAATGACTTGACAACCGCCGACATGCCACCTGGTGGCAAAATCTAAATTCGGTTTCCAGGCAATTCGAGGATTCCTTGACGGATTCTTGTCAAATTTGGTATGCAGATACCATGCCATGAGTTATGGCTTGGGTTTCCATTTCGAATGCCATAAATCTCTGCTGTGCATCCAAACTTCTACAACTATAAAACCATCTTGGTCTGGACTGTTACGGGGCTAAGAGGTTGTAGCACCTCTGGTGCCTCATATTCTTATTGCACTTGATGCAGAGCCTCATTAAGGTTCGCTATTTCACAAGAACAGATATCGTTTACTGGAGATGTTTGCGAAGATGCAGATCAGGACGCCAAACGTTTCATGGATTTGTCAATCACAATATTTAACAAATAATAAAGCTGGAATTGTTTTGAGATATCAGCTGTTATAGAGGCATAATTTGAGAACAGTAGGCTACATTATGCTTTGAAAATCACAGTACTAAAACCAGTTCCAGTGTCATGCAACACATCACATGTGCGTTGTGGGATACCTCTGTCCTTCAATAGGTCATATGTCAGCAGTCAAGTGCGTAATTCATCTATCAAATTTCACAATTCTGTTATCTTTCGTACATATAAATATGGTTAATTCAGTCGTATTTTGTGAGATTTATCGGTACTAGCCTGTGTAATGATTATTTTTACGGACCTGCGATCGTCTGACTTGAATTGTGAGGACGATAATGCACGCGTCTGGTGCGCCATCCTCGCGAGCCATTGTGTCGTTCGATCGGTTATGGATTTGACTGGACTCGTGAACATGTTAGTGCCCAAGAGAAACGAATTTCATCGAGTTTCTCCACGAACATGCTGTCAAATCGGTTGCAAGTGCCTCATGCTCGCTTACAACGACAACATGAACCGTGCAAAGCGCTGAGAACCCCTCGGACTTGGGGTAATTAATAGGGCAATTGTTAATGAACAATCAGTTGATGGCAACAAGCAATTGACAGTTTAACCTAGTAGTGAATCAGATAATATAGGTCAATAAGGCTAATAGGTTTAAGTATCATGATCACATACCTATCTATGTGATTTAAGTGTGGTACCCTTAATATAGCCTTTGCGATATTGTGATAATTATAGACATAGATGGACATATTACGTACGTACACACATATGATGACAATACTCCAATTCCAATTTTGACTGAAGCCCAAGTATGTGTCCAGTTTAAGATCAGTTAGCCAAGGCATAATCATTTTTGAGTTACGATAGTTAAAAACAAATAGGTGACAAAAGAAACACCTTTGACCCAGTCACCCCGAAATAATAGGTCAATATCACTTTGCAATAGACTTCTGCTCTATGACCACAGGCACGTGTTATGCCAGTTTGGTGCTCCGGGGCAAATTGACATAAACTGACCTGGCGACCCCAAAAAACTGGGTCGATCTCACCGATTTTCATTAGGCTACTGGTTTGTGACCGCATGTGTGCGGTAGGTTTGGTATCCCTAGGCATATTCATTCTTGAGATACATGTATAATGGTAATGAGAAAACAAAGACAGATGAACGTATACATACGTACGTACATGATGAACAATTTTGGCTGCAGTCCCTAATTTAGTGTAAGTTCAGTAAGCCTAGGTCTTATCATATTTGAAATATAGTGGTGATATGCAGTCAGAGATGAAAGGACATATTTGACCCAGTGACCCTGATAAATAGATCAATCTAATCAATTTTTAATAAGCTTCTGCAATAAGACCCTATACATGTGTGAAGCAAATTTGGTGCTCCTAGGTACTCGTGAGATATGGTGGTAACAATCAATTCATGATAAACTTTCACAGTTTGACCTGGTGACCTGGAAAAATATGGGTCACACTCGCCGTTTTTCAATAGGCTTCTGCTTTGTGACCATATGCATGTGTGATGTAAGTTTGGTGTTTCTAGGCATAGTCATTCTTGACATATATGGTGGTAACGAAAAACCGGAGACGGACGGACGGGTGTACGGACGTACATGATGACGACAAAACCAGAAATCCGCATCAATGGCGGCTTCAGTAATGTTGCCGTTCCAGCATATTTGTGAAAGTATATTTTGTCGAACACCGAAGTTTACTGGACGAACGGACGAGCGAACGGACAAGTCGCCCTCCCCCCTTCCCCACCCGAACTATGGAAGTCGGATGCGTCATCTGGTCTTTTCGCATTTTCGCATCTGTAACAGAAACGCGATGCGAAACACAAAAACGCGAAAACGCAATAACACGAAAACGCGATGCGAGATAATCGAAAACTGGAAAACACTAAAAACGCGATGCGAAAACGCGATTCCTTAACGCGTAACGTGTTTCGCATCGCGTATCCGCGTTACACGCGATACCCATCCGCTCTTTCTGTTTCCCGCTCTAATGGAGAAGTCATCATACCGATACCTGTTTATGGTATACAGCATTTACATTTCGCATGGCCGCCAAGGTGTGTCTGTCTGAACAAAGCTTCCCCCATTGACTGACATCATGTACTATATGAATTGATCACATGTGACAATAGAGGCGCAATTCGTCTCTAATGAAGCAAACTGGTAGTGTGTGTAATTGATTGAAATATTAACCGGAGTTGCGCTGTACAATACAGCGTTTCATCATATTTATATTAGCAATACATAAACAAAGACAACGCTACTGCCAATTCCTGAATTAGCTCTAGAAATATTGAATGCCCCGAGGTTCTGATATAATGAGGGCAGAGAACAATAAACATGTAGACAACGAGAAGACGTAGTTTATTGGCAAATAATGACAATATATGCGCCACAAAAGCAGTGAACCTGAAAATTGCCGCAGATATATTAAGGTTCCGTATAACAGAACAGGCGGAGAAGCCCATAAATTCCCCGAATGTTTGGCATGTAGGCTTTCTTCAGTAGTGTATCAGTCGCAATAAGTGAGAAAGAAAAAATATCCCATCTGATACATCTTAAATATGAGATATTAACACTTTGTGGGTTTGCACGTTCTGATACTGGGGCTATGGAAAGGATCCGAATCCTTCCGTCGGCAAAATAAGGAGAACCGCTGACATTAGAACATTGCGAAATGGCCCCCCCCCCCTAATTATTTTTCTTATCCCTTGAGCTAGGGGGCTGAAACTTACCACACTATACCCTTGGGTCAAGCTCTACCACAAAATGTAAAAAAATCCAAGATGGCCGCTTTGATGACGTCACAGTGACGTCATTTTGAAAAACGGCACTTTTTGGTCGATTTTTCGGTCAGATTTTCCAATTTTTTTATTTGTGCAATTTCCCCGAAAAAACTGCAGGATAAATTAGTAAATATTAATGTGATGTGAAATAAAATAGTTTTTGCCCACTTTTCATCGCGGAAAAGCAGAAATTTTGAAGAAATATGACAAAAACATCACTTTTCTGGTACCCCACCTGGTCGCCATCTTGAATTTACCCATGATCCTCTGCTCGGGGGGTTATGCAAATAGGCTCAAAATGACCCCAATATGATCAACTATAAAGTCACGGAGTTTCAGCTCTCTGTTTTCTGTTGTTCCGGAGATAGCGCAGAAAGTTTGGTAAGAGTTTGGTAGGGGGGGGGGGGGCATTCCAGGTAGGGTTAAGTCCAAAATCAAGACGGAGGAAAACGAGAAACCTGAAAGGAAAAAAATCTGATTTGTGGATTCGAACCCAAAAAGTTGTCGTTTCTTTAGTCTGCAGTCCGACACTGTAACCATTGGGCCAAACAGCTGTTTCGATTTTTGAGTGGAGGAATCATGTTGCGAATGGCGGGGAACTACACCCTTACAGAGTATTTCAAGCGTTTTGACATATTTCGATATTATAAAGATAGTGCCACGGCACTGTAGCTCATCTGTCTGTAACTGGAGAAAGTAGCTGTGAGGAATTTTTACAAAAGAACTGCAATAGATGAGTTTCTAACTTGTGTTGTCCCCCCCCCCCCTTAACACTAACTGATCCATGCAGTTATTTCCTGAGATTTCATGATCAAGTTTCATCGGAAATTCAAGATGCGGCCATATTGGATTTTCGAAATGGACCAAAAAAGGTATCTTGCACATCTGGACCACAAGAGGAACCTGTGTGTCAACATCCATGCAGTAATATCCTGAAAATTCACGATAACAAAATTTCATGGGGAAATTCAACATGGCCACCTGGTGGCCATATTGGATTTTCGAATCGGACAAGAAAAGGTATCTTGCTCAACTTGACCCCAAGGGGAACCTGTGTATCAAATTTGAGAAAGATCAATGCAGTAGTTCCTGAGAAATCGCGATAACAAAGTTTCATGGGGAAATCTAAGATAGCGGCCTGGTGGCCATATTGGATTTTTGAATCAGAGCAGAAAAGGTATCTTGCACAATTAGACCCCAAGGGGAACCTGTGTACCGAATTTGAGAAAGATCCATGCAGTAGTTCCTGAGAAATCGCAATAACAATGTTTCATCTGGACATCCAAGATGGCCGCTTGATGGCCATATTGAATTTCTGAATCAGACCACAAAAGTATCTTGCACAACTAGACCCCAATGGGAACCTGTCTATCAAATTTGAGTAAGATCCATGCAGTACTTCCTGATAAATGACGATAACAAGTTTCATAGGAAAATCCAAGATGGCCGCCTGTTGGCCATATTGGATGTTCGAATCAGAATAGAAAAGGTATCTTGCACAACTAGACCCCAAGGGGAACCTGTGTACCAAATTTGAGGAAGATCCACGAAGTAGTTCCTGAGAAATCGCAATAACAATGTTTCATGGGGAAATCCAAGATGGCCGCCTGGTGGCCATATTGGATTTGTGAATCAGACCACAAAAGGTATATTGCACAACAAGACCCCAAGGGGAACCTGTGTACCAAATTTGAGAAAGATCTATGCAGTAGTTCCTGAGAAATCGCGATAACAATGTTCCATCGGGAAATCCAAGATGGTCGCCTGGTGGCCATATTGGATTTTTGAATCAGACCACAAAAGGTATCTTGCACAACTAGACCCCAAAAGGAACCTGTGTATCAAATTTGAGAAAGATCCATGCAGTAGTTACCGAAAAATAATGATGACAAGATTTCACTGGCAAATTCAAGATGGCCGCCATGGCAGCCATATTTAAAACCGTATCGACACGGCATGAACAAATTCTGGTGTACTCATTGGGGGGAACATGCATGCTTAATCGGCCAAGCGGTTTCAGAGAAGAAGATGTTTACGCACGACGGACGACGCACGACGAACGACGGACAATCAGGCCATGACATAAGCCCATCGGGCCTTCGGCCCAGATGAGCTAAAAATATGACATTTTTAATCAAAACTAGGTTTAAGTATAAGTTAGGATCAAACTCACCGAATTTGGATAGCTTTGACTCGTTTTGGTTAACGTTGTCATATTTTACATATGAAGGGAATTCTCTCTAAGAATATCACAAAAAATTGCAAAAGCAAACAAATGCCTATTTCTTATGCTCGTAATATATTTTTTACTCATCTCTTCTTGATGAAAATTCAGAATATGCAAATTTAGCATCTTCTCTCTCAAGCTAATAACTTTTCAAGTAAACATGTACAAATTATATTTTGCTTGGGCGCGCACACTTGGGGAGTAGTAAAGAAAGGGAATTTTCGGATTCGCATGAGTTTTGGAGAGATGTACGTGTACGCTTTACTTGTTCGAAATGTCGGGGTTCTATCGAAGCTCTCTCTTTGTGCAGAATAAATTTGAGTAGATGTATCGGTGATACGCATATACGCAATCGGGAAGAAGTAGAGAAAGGGCCTTTAAAGTGTGTCACCGGAAGTGGTCGGCATCGAAATTCGCCATTGAACAAGCGTAAACTATGCAGACTCTTTTGCTGCATTTGCGTACACTTCACCATTCATAAGATGGCTTGCGAATCGTGTGTCGCCATTATTGCGGAGCGATATCCGATACTTTAACGTATACTGTTCGGTCTTCATCCGGCGGAGAACAGACTCGAGAAATCTGATAAATTACAGGCTTTCTGGAACATATATCGTCTGAGCTTACAAAAGATACAGATATGAATAACTTTTGAATTGTCCAAGAGGTGTTGTAGATCTGTAATTTTGAACAAGTAGGACAGCACATCACTCGAAAATGGCGGGTTACGTTGGGGTTACGTCAGTAGAGTTCAGCTGATTGGCTGACGACATCACGTGATTTTGATTTCGGGGAATTCCCTCATATAGTTGCCGAAAGTAGGCTGAAAATGGATACACACGATCCCAGGGGCAGTCTTACCGCGTATAGATGAACCAGATGGTTACAGATTGTCTTTTGCTGCTAAAATAAATCGGACATTTTTATTGATAAATGGCCACCATTATTTCATACGCTGCATATATTGTAAGCCCCATCAAAGACACCGACTCATCGATCCCGTGTAGCTAGTTTCGCGTTGATCGGTTCTGTGGTTGGAGTAGGATATTTGAGAAAGTTTATGGCTAATCCACGATGGCCGCCAAATAGGTATTTCAGTCAGAAGATTGCACTTGGTATTAAGAACTACATGCCATGAACTATATTCCTGTGAAATATCTAAGCGATCGGTCAAATGTGAAATTCCGTGGCAAAAAAAAAAATCGACATCAAACCAACAGGTTCGATCGGTTCAGAGGTATCACAAACTGGAGTCCTAATTTCGCATGGTCGTGCCTAAAACAGAGAGTATGTACTCAATCCGTGATTGAGTAAAGCGAACCTTGATGTCAGAAAGTGGAACAACTGATTTCACCGTATTCAAATTAACTCATGTATCAAAAATGGATTCCTAACTCCGCATGGAAACGGAAATATCATATGCATAGGTGATAATTACGGGTCCCCTGACTAGGTTGAATATTTGTGACATAGCTGGCGACCTGACAACTACTAATGACACAATTGTCACAATTGCGACATTAGCTGGTTGATTCTGCACGCAGTCACCTGCTGATGACACACTTGTGATATAGCTGGTGACCTGACAACTATACTAATGACACAATCGTCGCAATTGCGACAAATAGGCTGTGTCATTAGTAGTTGCTACAGATCTTCGAATGCCCCTATTATATACGGTACCATTTAATACTGACTTAGCTCAAGTTCAACGTATTAGCACACAAATTGACTTGGTGTAATTCACTGGTTGGTTCGCATATTGTAGCAATTAAAGGCGCCGTCGTGTTTTCTAACGTGTTCTTGTTCATGTAGACTATACGCCTATACCCAGGTATAAACTCCATAATGGCAATTGTATTATAGGGACAATTGTATTGTAGGACGATACAGCGGTTACACGGGTGTGTTACACGTTTTTGCTTCGAACATAATGGCGTTGATGCATTAAGTACGAAGACCACAGAGAATATGGTTCAATTACTATTGTTATTGCTCAATTAAATCTGTTCTGTTGGGAGTGAGCTATCTCCAAACAGGAGCAGATTGGCTCCTTGTGGCAAAATTGTCACTTTCCCTTTGAGTTATTTTTTTTAGCGAGGTGACAGGGAGGTGACGGCGGTTTTACTAAAGTTACCTTTAGGATCACAGCCCATGTCAGAATGCCTTCATTGTACCACACATTTCTACCAATTTCGCCCCAATAAAGAGCTGCCACTGGTCCCTAAATTGAATGTGTGTACTTATTCGCCGACAAAATATACATCCATTTTCAATCGTTTACACTATCGTCGTTCAATGCCCGTGTCTATCTTTCTGAAACTTTTCACAGCCGCCATAATTGCTTCATCTGATCATGTCACATGGTATATCACGTGATCTTTTTTACGGGACGTTGAAGGGTAAGGAGTACAGGCATCATGAATATTTATTAGCTGAAATCGCGTGACGCGCCAAAGAATGTGGCCTGCATTCGCCGGAACTTTCCTTGGAGGTTCTAGAGTCTGGGACCACTATTCAACTCACTCAAAAACAGATAGGCCGTCACACATCACCCAGCCTTATTCTCTTTAAACGTATGAATAATTTCCCATCAGACTGCAATTCTTTAAAATGAAACTATATGCACGAAATAATTATCCCTCGCCAAACGAAGGCACATAGCTTTGTATGGAAACGACGAAGGTCATTACCATGCACTCTCAGAAATATTCAGGAAATAATCCTGAATAGATCAGGCTGCACATCCACAACTCAATTTCATGCATTTTACCTGAAATCCAGGGATAATTTCCTGAATTTCAGAAAAAAAGATCCCTGAATGAGAGGATTTCCCCTTAAATTCAGGAACATTTACCCTGATTAATAAGTTCCCGACCCTATTCAGGTACGTAAAATCCTCTAAAATTCAGGTAATTTAGCTTTAATTCATGGATGATATACCTGAATTTCAGGAAATTATCCCTGAATTTCAGGATGAGTTGTGGATGTACAGCCTCATCCATTCAGGATTATTCCCTGAATATTTTCCTACGAAGTAGGCTACAGATCGCAAATTGTCCGGTAATGAGTGAGTCAGTCCATACGAATCCTTTCGTCAGCAAAATAACCATTGACATTAGAACCTTTATTTTTGGCATGAACGTGCATTAGGGCATTGTTACCAGCAAGTTCTGATCTGAAATAATTCTGATTAAAATTAGATTTATAATTAACACTTCAGTATATTGTTATAGATATATGTAAACTGTAGCCTTTAACGTGTATCATCCAAACATTTCATCATTGACCACATCAGGCTTCAAATTCAGCTCAAATTACCCACTGCTGCTAAAAATACCACTGTATGCCACATGGCCCTATTACTGAGGTTAATCTTAACGTGCATCTGGGACAATTCGCCATGTATGAAATAGGAAATGCTAATTTTCCATCATTTGTTAGTGCATTTATCTACACCGCTATGCCAGCCTTAATATACACAATTCAGTATATTGTTATATATACATGTAAACTGTGGCCTTTAACGTGTATCCTATTTCACATCCAAACATTTCATCACTGACCACAGCAGGCTTCAAATTCAGGTCAGATTACTCACTGATGTTGAAATATCCTACATCAACCAATTAAGTGAGCGTGGTGCAATAACCCAGCAGAAGAAGGAAAGATGTGGTATCATCCTTCAGATTAGTATGTGTGAGCGACAATGATAACAGTTTACTGAGGGCGAAACAAAGCCATGACGGCATGTTTAAAGGGTCTTCTTTTGGTAGAATTTAACTAGATAAAGTAACTTTGATCATGATGTGGAAATATGATAACTTGAGTTTTTTGTACCTCTTGAATATTGACTAGGCCTATATATCACACTTGGATATAATTTAAACAAAAAATTACATGTGTAAACAAAATATGTCTAAATTTTTCTTGTCATTTCAAATCTTGATCCATTTTGATTCCTTGATTAGGGGATACAGAATCACTGCCACGGAGTGTGTTGGTGTGTCACAGCAATGCAATTCCGATTCACACAACGAAGCTGAGGTGGTTTAACGTTTATCAATGAAGAAAATCACCGATCAACCGACATAGAATATAATGTGAAACAAGAAAACCGGAATAGTACATTCATCAGATTGCCGATACCCAAAATGTGTTGTCTCATATATCTAGATAACAACGTGATGTAGAGACGCTATTTATTCGTCTTTGTACCGGTTATGCTCAGGAGAATGACATAGAATCATTATTATCTTGTGCAGAGAAGGTGTTGATCTTGAGTTGAACTACCGTAAACTACATAAATGCAACCTTTCTACTATAGTACTATATAT
This sequence comes from Hanleya hanleyi, assembly GCA_036873755.1. Classification (NCBI taxonomy): domain Eukaryota; kingdom Metazoa; phylum Mollusca; class Polyplacophora; order Lepidopleurida; family Hanleyidae; genus Hanleya; species Hanleya hanleyi. Next base: position 44,335 of record JAVTVY010039451.1, on the reverse strand, counting down.
AAAAATATGTTGTATTGTTGGGAAAATAATGTGATTCAAAACGTTGTTTTGATCCTGGACAAGGGCACTGAAAACCATTAAAGAGATGTAAATGTATTTTCACACGTAAAGCTTGAAATCTACTGAACCTTTATTATTCAATCTGTTTCCTTTAGTTAAAATGAAGGCGCATTAGAAGACTGTTACCAACAAGTTCTGAGCTGACTTACTTTTGATGAAAATTCCTGGTGATTTTTGATGAAAATCACTGGCGATTCTGACTTGGGCGGTGCCCATCTTAATATAGGCAGGATTTCAACTGGGGGTGGGGATTTCCAAGGGTTGAGTTCGCCTTCGAGTCCTAATGCCTACTCTACTTCGTAGGTCATGTGACGTTATCTTCAAAATGTAAGTCTGTCATTCAGAACTGCGCCCATGTGATCGCGGATAGGCACTACTGATGACATCAGTGTCGAGATTTCTTGATACACCAATCTCGGAAATATCGCTCTTCACCTTTCTTCAAAATACATGTGTGAGCCAATCGGAACAGCTACATGTATATAACAGCGCGCTGCCCTAATAACATTTAAAACATGACTACCGGTACTCTGTGAATCAAATTCTTCGATGGATTATCTAGAAAATACTGTCTCAGAATTTTGTACTCAAATCCCTGTGTGGAACGCTGAAAAAAATACACATTGGATGTTGACACATTTTGCATTTGGTGAGGACTTGGGTGCTCAAAATGCACGGGAGAGTTATGGTACTTGTAGGTGTTTTGCGCATTGCTCAATGTAATTTTTTAACGGAGTTTGGACTCAAAATTCTTCCGAATGCAATATTATGTCCCATACATAAATGACTTGGGTGCTACAAACTATTTCAATATTTTCTCACATATGTTATGTATATGACATGCGATTATTATCACATAGATGACAAAGTGGATACAAAATTAGTGGGGGCTTTTTTATCCAATGTCATTTTTCGTATATGCAGATGGAGTGTTACAAATTACTGCATGTCAATAACGTTTATTCTTTATAATAAAAATCAACACGATCTTAGATATCATTATCGGATACATAAATAGGTTATTCAGATGATTAAGGTGTTCCAAAGGATATATAATTATATTTGAATGCATAGATGAATATGTAAATATCTGGTTAAGTCAGTTTTTGCAGTTGCAGGTGACTTAGGGACTCCAACGTATTTCAAGTATTTCTCTCGTGCGAAAAAAAAGGTGCTTCAAAGATTAGAAATGCCATTTTCGCGTCCGTGTACCTCTGTTGCGTAATTGGTATGATTTGAAATCGACGTTAAGCAGTACTCTGTCAACTTTTCAGTTTTGAAAAAAAAACGCCTTAACATCGCTGATGCTTCTTCATTGATATCGACAGTCTAAACCAGTTTTATGACAATACAGTTTATGACAAAACGCATTCACAATGTTAACACGTTTTTCTCAATTGTGACAAAATGTAAAAGTTATGACAAAATGTGTTTACTGCATGCAGTATTAACGCGTTTTGTCCAAATGCGAAATTTGTAACAAAAATTGCAATGCAACGGTGCATCACCCCAGGGGGCTGTATCACTCACGAAGAGAGAATAGCTGTGAATATTTATGGTCCATACGATTGCATCATAATGCGCGTCTATAAAAATGCAGATAAATATTTACAAACAGATGAAAGTTGAAATGGATAAATGTAAATACTGATAATTTAATTTAGAGAGTGAACGGGGCAATGTTGCCGAAGTGATAGTGATGCCATACACCAGCATTGAGCGTTCCTCTGGTCAAGTGAGGTTGGGGTTGAGGGGTTGAGGTAAGATATTTTCCCACACAAGCAATATTGGTGGTGTCCATTCCCATTGAGTGTAAATGGAGCATTACCCATAAAAATGCCAACATCAAAGGCATTATACCAGCCTTGAGGCTCCTGAACTGTCTGATATGGCCATATGTAACATATGGCCTCCAAGTCCAAGAATAAAAACAAGGCAAATTTCTTCACTTTCACCACATGGGTCTTACGAGTTGACAGATTATATGGTTATTCGGAAACCAGATTTGTAATCCAATGTTAAATAGCAGCCAATGGTCAATATATATAGCATTAAGAGACACACTGATTCTGAATACCAATGACACAAGTATGGTGAGCAGAGTACACTTTATATGTACGCCTTAGATTGAATACAAATGATATGAGCATATAATGGACAGTAGCATATAATCAGTAGGCTTACTCTAGAGAACATTAATCACCCCAATACACATTTAACCCTGTTAAACAAACATAATTTTTATTTTAATTGAGAGCTGACACTACATGAATTTGTAGCTTAAAATATTGGGTCATTTTAGTCCTTTTGCATAACCCTGCAAGATAATAGATAATTTCAAAATAACAGCCATGTCAGAACCAGGAAAGTAGTGTTTCGTCCGTTGCCTTCAAACTGTTTTTACCCCTCGGCCAATTTTGGCCATGGGGTATTGTCGTCGTCTTGTACGTCCGACCGTCAGTACGTGAGCGAGATAACCGGAAAACGGTTCCACTGAAGAATTTCAAATTTCGTATGCTTATTTACCTAGTCAAGGACCAGAAGCCTATTGAATTGGGACCTGATTGGGTGAAAACCTTGGCGGCCATCTTTAATTTCATGCAAAATGGATAATGATCCATATCTCAGAAACCTTTCAACTGTTCAATACGAAAGTCGGTATACATCATCGATACATCAAGCAACTTTCAATGAATTACCAAACCGGCTTTTCTGATTAGCTGGAAATCCTGGGGACCATCTTTAATTTATGTGAAATCGATAATGATACATATCTCTGTTACCATTCAATTGTTTTATATGAAAGTTGGTAAACATCATCGATACATCATGATACTTTAAATCGAGACCCGATTGACCGAAAACCGTGGCAGCCATCTTTAATTTATGCAAAAACTTTAAGTGTTCTATACCAAACTTGGTATACAGCAACGATGTATCAAGAGACTTGCACTGAATAACCACATCAGTTTCTCTGAGTGGGAAGGATTGGCGGCCATCTTTAATTTATGCAAAATCTTTAACGATGTATATCTCTGATACCATTTCAGTGTTCTATACGAAACTTGGTATACAGCATCAACGTATCAAGAGACTTTCAATGAATGACCACATCTGTTCCTCTGAGTGGCGGGAAGGATGAACGGCCATCTTTAATTTATGCGAAATCATTAATGATCTCTATCTCTGATACCGTTCAAATGCTCGATGTAAAATTTGGTATACATCATTGATGCATCAAGAAACTTATGTGATGAATCCCGGTTTCTCTGATTGGACGGAAACCTTAGGGGTCATTTCTAATTGCAAAATTTTTGATAATCTGTATATTTGTGACTTGTCTGCTTGGTGTTCCTGACATCTTGGTTCAAATTGAATACATTATGAATGTACCCAGAGCCAAGGGGTTTTCAGATGCGCAGCTTCGTATTTGGAATTAAAGTGGGCAAACATATTTTATTTCACATCAAATTAGTATTTAAGAATTTGTCATGCAGTGTTTACTAAGAAAACACAAAATTAAATCAATCTTAAAATCTGACCAAAAAAAGTCGACCAAAATATGCTTTAAATATTAATGGGATTAGTTTACTGGTATTTTGACACAAGAATCTGGATTTCACTGGTCTTTATTGTAATGAAAGCTGTCAGTTATCTGTCTTATACATCAATTGTAAATGAAAACCAAATGATACATCGTATTAATAAATGATGATGGATATATTTCATATATGATACAGTTTATGTGGTTGTCAAGCTATGCTTCACGTTTTGAATGTAATTATGTCTCGAGAACCCCCTCCATTCAGCTATCCCTTCCAGTGGCCATACAAAAAATAGTTGGATTACTGATCATGAACAACTAAATTAAAAAAAAATCTGTAACCATTGCTGGACATTGAATAAGATTCAGAGTTGTATAGGCTGCCCTGTACTGCCCTGCATACATGATTTAGTGATATATCTACTGATCTGGTGAACCACTATTTGGTAGCTGATTGTTTCGATAAAACTGATATACCGGTACAGTGAAACCTTTCAGCAACTGAACACATATTTTGAATAATAATTCTGCCTGTATCAGATGTTAAACAAAATAAATAAATATTCCATTTCTGTTCAATAATATGTTTTCCTTCACCATTTAACAAATGAACATCTGATACTTGTTTCCAATTAGTCCACAAATAAACTGTATGAACATTAAGTGTAAGATTTTACAGATCAAGACTAAATGCCAGATGTGAATTCAAGTGAAACTGACTGGGTATGTTACTGCTGAAGGTTATTCCAGTTGCTTATGAGGCATATAGGCCTATCACAGTTAAGAGCTGTACATATGGCCAGACATGTCTGCCGGAACTACTTTTATGATGGAACACATAATGGTGATTAATGGCAGAGGGACATATTTACAAGCCATTAACACTTTGGGCTGTCTAGTTAGTCAGTTTATATGACCTTGTACAATTCAAGTACATGAAATAAAAACCACTTAAATGTATATGTAGCTCATAAATCCACGATTCAATTTTATTGTGCTACCATACTATTTGTTTTTACCATCAAAACAAGTGTATGATAACAACCGTCGATTGCTGAGATAATAACTCAAGAACTTTAGAACACTTGAGAAAAATTATGACACAATGAAATATTGCATTTTCTTAGTTGGAACGCATTGTATATAAAGTGTGCCACTATTGTAGCAACATCATTAGAGGGATCAAGTATGAGATTGAGAAGCTCATCCAATGTGTAATCAATAACGGTATGATTAACTTGAACAACAGTCTGGAACATATGTCTCCTTAAGGAATTATACTGGGTACATTCCAGAAGGAGGTGTTCTTCGTCCTCCACAAGATCCAAGGTACCGTACATGTACAATGTTTGCAGATTCTCTCTTTAACATGTGTTGTAATGTTTGTTTAACGACCCCTTTCAATTTCTAAAGGATGGGATGCTAAGGCGGAGCTGTGTTAAAGACTTTCTGAATTTTAGATTATTCTCTGTACTGATACAAAGTGAAAACTATGGCTTCGAGTTAATAATGCCATATATGTTCTAAGTTTACAGAAGTTATTAGGTAAAGTACTTTCAGTGTACACATTATCAAACTGATCTGTTACTTTGTCTGTTATGATTTGAGTCACCGTATTGTTGTTAGGCCGCAAATAGTCATTATACGAGGAGAGGTTTAGACTCTGCATTATGTGGTGAACACCCGGACTCCAGGCTCCTTTGTAGTTGTTGTTTCCAAGTTCTCTGTCAGCAACATATGCCTGCAGACAGATCGATTCCAGTTTACAAATAGATTATCATGCCTGGGGTTGATTAGATACGTTCCCTATACTTCAGAGGCATATGTGCTGATGGGTTCCGAGATGGTGTTTTAGATTCCGAGGAGAGTTTCAACGGGAGCACACCATGAAGTGCAACAATTACTTTTAATTTTATACCAGAGTAGTATATAGTACTGATTTCAGCGCACCGATCCGGCCGTACGCATGCGCCGCAATGGCCGCCGGAAATGCGCAGGTCACGTGGTTTGGTTCACCAAAGTGTACCTCCAGCACAAGAGAGCTCCCGCAAAGTTCACTATAGTTCCGGCACTTCCGGTCACGTGACCCAGAAGTGACCTTTTTGGGGCATGTATTCTTCTGCGGTGATGTGGTCTGGCGGTGATGCGGTCGTGGAGAGAAGCTTCCGCGGAGAGAAAGTAGTCCCAAATACGCTGCGTCTTAATCTTCATCTCCGGCAATGTCCGGTCATCTCCGGCAATGTCCGGTCCTCCCCGGGACAATAGATAGCCTTTACCTGCCCTTTCCGAAGCATCCATGTATAGAGGATGGTTTCCGACAATATCGCCATCTGTTTGCCCATGTTAAATGGCCAGTGGGGAACCCTCAGTGTCTCCATAAAGGTTTCCCCAAAACCGTATTGGCACAAAAAAAATGCATGAAACCATGGGAAGGAAGACTTATAGTAATAAACATAATCTATAGGTGTTGGGCGATGTTATTATGACCAGTCTAGCATCCGTGCGACCCCAGGGTCGAGCGTTTATTGTTCAGTTTGCACAATGAAACAAAATGGCGACTCCGCTTGCTGTGATGAATGCCCTTTCGACATCACGGTATCGATAGTGCTGCCCTCTAGAGGCAGGATGGGATAATGGGTGTATGTAATATTGGGATTTGTCCCGAAAATATAAAAAGCGAAACACGGACTTTACACCTAATCCAGAATATGGGGAATTTGTGGATTTTACTATGGGTTGTGGGGTCTTGTTTTCTTCGTCTCACCACGTGTCGTATGAGGTCTTATTTTGAAGCTCTCGTGAAGGAGCATGCGACTGGACTAATGGATCGTCCGTTTTCAATATTCTGCCCATGTGCAGTCTGGCCGTAGTATAGAAAGCATGCATTATGGAGGTGCGTGGGGGTGTGTTTGGGGTAGAGATGGATCATTCTTGGTCCGAATGCGTCATGGGAGTGTCATCTTGTAGTTCTCGGGGTGCAGATCACGCTTTGGGGAATGTTCACGTCATCTGTGACGTCATCAGTAGGAGTAGTAGCAAAATGGGCATTTTTGGGGTGTCAAGGAAGGTGTTTGGGGTAGTGATGGACCACTATTGGTCCGAATGTGTCGTGGAAGATGTCATCTTGTAGTTCCCTTGGTGCAGACCGCGATTTGAGGCATCTGTGACGTCATCGGTGACGTTATCAGTACGAGTAGTAGCGAAAGTGGGCAATTTGAGGTAGTGAAGGAAGGTATTTGGTGTAGAGATGGACCATCCTTGGTCCGAATGCGTCGTCTGCGGTGTCAACTTGTAGTTCTCGTGGTGCAGACCACGAGTTGAGAGATGCTCACGTCATTGGTGAAGTCATCAGTAGGAGTAGTAGCGAAAGTAGGCATTTTGGGAGTGTCAAGGAAGGTGTTTGAGGTAGAGATGGACCGCTATTGGTCAGAATGTGTTGTGGGGGGTGTCATCGTGTAGCCTTCGGGGTGGAGACCATGATTTGACGGATGTCCAAAGCATCTGTGATGTCATTGATAACATCATCAGTACGAGTAGTAGCGAAAGTGTGCATTTTGAGGCAGTGAAGGAAGGTATTTGGTGTAGAGATAGACCATCCTTGGTCCGAATGCGTCCCGTGGGGTGTCATCTTGTAGCCTTCGAGGTGGAGACCATGATTTAAGGGATGTCCACAGCATCTGTGACGTCATCGGTGACGTCATCAGTGGGAGTATTAGCGAAAGTGGGCATTTTGGGGAAGTGAAGGAAGGTGTTTGGGGTAGAGATGGGTCATACTTGATCCGGTTGCGTCGTGTGGGGTGTCAACGTGAAGCTCTCGAGGTGTAGAGCACGACTTGTGGGTTGCCCATGTAATCTGTGAAGTCACTGATGACGTCATCAGTAGGAGTAGTAGCGAAAGCGGGTATTTTGGGGAAGTGAAGGAAAGTGTTTGGGATAGACAGGGACCATCAGTAGTAGCGAAAGCGGGTATTTTGGGGAAGTGAAGGAAAGTGTTTGGGATAGACAGGGACCATCCTTAGTCCGAATGGATTGTGTAGGGTGTCATCTTGTCGTTCTCTGCATGTAGTCGCATCGTGCTACGCATGCGCAGTTAGGCAGCAGTAACGAAAGATGCCAATTTGAACCTGAGCAATGACATGTTTGGACAATCTAGGGACCAATCTTTGATCCAAATGACCCAGCTGTGGTATCCTAGTGAAGCTTTCGTAGGGTAGAGTCAGACTGGCGTGATTTTGTCGAAATTCGCGCCAGTCTGCGCATGCGCAGTTTGAGGGTAGTAAGTAAAGTGGTCATTCTGGAGGTGCGCAAGGGTATATTTGAGCGCTTGAGGGACCATTCTTGGCCCGAATGCGTCGTGTGTGGTGTCCTCTTTTAGCTCTCGGGATGTAGACTGCGACTTTTTACGATGTCTACGTCATATGTGAGGTCATAGGTGACGTCATCAGTAGAAGTAATAGCCAAAGTGGGCATTTTGGGAGTGTGAAGGAAGGTGTTTGGAATAGAGATGGACCATCCGTGGTACAAATGGACCGTATGGGGTGTCATCCTGTAGCTCTCGGCATGTAGACGACGAATGGTATGGTGTTTGTTGGTAGTCGCATCGTGCTACGCATGCGCAGTTGGGCAGTAGTAGCGAAACATATCATTTGGGGCGTGCGTGGGAGTGTTTTCGAGTTATTAAGGGACCCATATTGGTCCGATTGGGTCGTGGGAGGTGTCATAGTGAAGCACTCGTAGAGTAGACTCCGACTAGATGGGTGTGTGGTGGAAGTAAGGCTATGATCCGCATACGCAGACAAAGCATTGTGGGAAAAGGGCATTGCAAGGGACGTTATGAGGTCGAGATGGACCAATATTGGTCTGAATGGTCGGACGAGGTATCAGTTTGAAGCACTCGTGGCTCTGACTGGAGGGGTTGGGTCGTGGAAATGACATCATTCTGCACATGTGTAGTCGTGGAGTAGTAGAAAAAGGACAGCGTAAAGGCACTATATGACATCTGGGGGTAAATATTTCATCCAAGTATAGCGGATAGCGTAGCGGTTGTCGTGAATGTTTATTATGTTCACAGAAAAAGCAAGTTGAAATACCAAACACCATGTTTTGTTATTTAACGCACCGTCACATTACGTACAAGTGTTTACAGAACTCAAGTCAACGATCATCATGTAGACATATAGAGTATGTACGGCATGTTATGGTATTCATCAGTGCCTGTCGGGGGGAGTCCGTTCATTCGAGGGTGTGGTCGATCAGTTGAGCCACGAAGAACGTACCACTGGTGACCCTTTCCCCTGTCTACTTGGTGTTGGGGAGTTGACGCTGTGCCAATTCCAAAGGATCCACGGTGTCCAGTTTCTCCAGCATCGTCTCTAGCGACGCCCGACTAATAATGGTGAAAGGATGGTCGTACACTTAGTTGTTGGCACAGGAATAGAAATAGCCCAGTTGATCCATCATCTTATGGCATAAGATTTACCCGAAAGCGACATTTAATTTGAAGGGCGTAGGTTGGTCATTGAAGATGGCTTCCACGTAGCTGCGTAGACTGGCGAGGTCGGTCAGTCGGAAAATGTAGATATCTTGAATAGGGCGATGACGGTGGAAACAGTGCCGGATCTTGAGTCAATGGCGCCGATAGATGTCACTCACCGGATGGTCTTCGTGTAACAGATCGCTAGGAACATTTATGGGTTCGTCCACGAAGTGTACTTGGCCCTCCACGTCGTGCAAAATCTGGCCCCCGGTCTTGTCGTCAGAATTTGACTGTTGAATTAGGGCGACATCATCATCGGCCCTCCTGCGATGGGTGGGAGTTCCCGCTGTCTCGATACTGGTGCCTACGGGCTCCTCTAACTGTAAACGCGGCTGCGGAACAGGGTGTCGTGTGCGTTGGTGTCGCAGCAACTGACTGGTCAGTGTGTCAAGCCGACCACATTCCTCGCGTGGACGCGCGGGTGGCCCATGAATTAAACGTTCATGGCCCTGTAAATGATCCGGGCGCTGAAACGACAATGTACATATCGTACAGCTATACCGGGCGGTTTCGTCGTGATTGGTAGCCTCATGGCGACTCAAGTCGTGCAGACGCGTGAATGATTTTGAGCACGTAGTACAAGTGAACATCTTGCTGGTTGACAGAGTGTCTGATGAAACGGCCAGGCCGCTTCCCTTTTATAGCACGCTAGCTGGTGATCTATTTTAGCACACTGAGTTCAACACCATATATACCATGTTGTACACAGTAACATGCGCCCCACGCCAGTGCTCCTTCCATATATATCATGCTGTACAGAATAACATATGCCGCATGTCAGTGCACCTTCCATATATGCCATGCTGTACACAGTAAAATAGTCCCATATCAATGCTCCTTCTACATATACCATGCTGCACACAGTAAAATACGTCCCATACCAGTTCTTCTTCCATATATTCCATGATGTATACAGTAACATACGCCCCATGCCAGTGCTCCTTCCATATACAGCATGCTGTACACAGTAAAAAAGACGCCTCATGCCAGTGCTACTTGCATACATGCCATCCTGGGAACAGTAAAACACACCCCATGCCAGTGCTTCTGTCGTATATACAATGCTGTACGCAGTACAATAGGCCCCTGTGTCAGTGCTCCTTCCAGGTATACCATGCTGTACACAGTGAAATACACCCCATGTCAGTGCTCCTTCCATATATACCATGCTGTACACAGTAAAATATGTCTCATGCCAGTGCTCCTTCCAAATATACCATGCTGTACACAGTAAAATACGCCCCATGTCAGTGCTCCTTTCGTATATACCATGCTGTACACAGTGAAATACGCCCCATGTCGATGCTGCTTGCATATATACCATCATGTGAACAGTAAAATACGCCCCATGCCAGTGCTTCTATCGTATATAATACACAAGAAAATATTGAAGTGTAAATAGCTCCCTGTGTTCAGTGCCTTCCAGGTAAATACCATGCCGTACACAGTAAATAGTTGGCCCCATGTCAGTGATCCACACCATGCTGTACAAAATAGAATACTCCCGATGCCATGTGTGTGTGCGTCCGTGCGCGTGTGTGTGTGCACGGAGGTGACTTTTGACCAATGTGCACCATTATTATCCAGTATTCTGCAAGAGCATCTGGACACCTCTTTACCTCAATAATTTACATATGACCTCTGTGAGGTCACTTCTACCTTCGGTCACGTGAGCGGAACTGACCTTTGGCCCCTGCGCACAATTTTCATCCGATATTGTGAGCATGCCCAGGGTCAAAGGTCAGTTCCGGTCACGTGACCGGGAGCGGAAGTGACCTCATAGAGGTCATATCCAAATTATTGAGGTCAACAGGTGTCCAAATGCTCTTGAAGAATACCGGATAATAATGGTGCGCATGGGTCGAAGGTCACTTCCGAGCACACACACACACGCACGTTCGCACGCACGCACGCACGGACGCACAGACGCATGGCATCGGGAGTATTTTATTGTGTACAGCATGGTGTATATGGAAGGATCACTGACATGGGGCGTATTTCACTGTGTACAGCATGGTATATACGAAAGGAGCACTGACATGGAGCGTATCTTACTGTGCACAGCATGGTATACATGGAAGGAGCGCTGACGCAGGGACCTATTTTACTGTGTACTGCATGGTATATATGTTAGGAGCCTGGGGTGTTTTTTACTGTTCACAGGATGGTATATATGTAAGGAGCACAGATATGGGGCGTATTTCACTACAGCATGGTATATACGAAAGGAGCACTGACATGGAGCGTATTTTACTGTGTACAGCATGGTATATATGGAAGGATCTCTGACACAGGGGCCTATTTTACTGTGTACAGCATGGTTTATATGGAAGGAGTGCTGTATATGGAAGGAGCACTGGCATGGGGCGTATGTTACTGTATACATCATGGAATATATGGAAGAAGAACTGGTATGGGACGTATTTTACTGTGTGCAGCATGGTATATGTAGAAGGAGCATTGATATGGGACTATTTTACTGTGTACAGCAGTTGACCTCAATAATTTGGATATGACCTCTGTGAGGTCACTTCCGCTTCCGGTCACGTGACCGGAACTGACCTTTGACCCTGGGCATGCTCACAATATCGGATGAAAATTGTGCTCAGGGGCCAAAGGTCAGTTCCGTTCACGTGACCGAAGGTGGAAGTGACCTCACAGATGTCATATGCAAATTATTGAGGTAAACAGGTGTCCAGATGCTCTTGCAGAATATCGGATAATAATGGTGCACATGGGTCAAAGGTCACTTCCGTGCACACACACACGCGCACGGACGCACAAACCCATGGCATTGGGAGTATTCTATTGTGTACAGCATGGTGTATGGGGCATAGAAGGAGCACTGACACAGGGACCTATTTTACTGAGTACAGCATGGTATATACGATAGGAGCACTGGCATGGGGTGTATTTTACTGTTCACAGGATGGTATATATGCAAAGGGCACCGACATGGGGCGTATTTCACTGTGTACAGCATGGTATATACGAAAGGAGCACTGCCATGGGGCGTATTTTACTGTGTACCGCATGACATATGGAAGGAGCACTGGCATGAGACATTTTACTGTGTACAGCATGGTATATATGGAAGAAGCACTGACACACGAGCCTATTTTACTATGTACAGCATGGTATATACGATAGGAGCACTGATATGGGGTGTATTTTACTGTTCACAGGATGGTATATATGCAAAGGGCACCGACATGGGGCATATTTCACTGTGTACAGCATGGTATATACGAAAGGAGCACTGACATGGGGCGTATTTTACTGTGTACCGCATGGTATATATGGAAGGAGCACTGTCATGGGGCGTATTTTACTGTGTACAACATGGTATACGTGGAAGAAGCACTGAAACAGGGGCCTATTTTACTATGTACAGCATGGTATATACGATAGGAGCACTGGTATGGGGTGTATTTTACTGTTCACAGGATGTTATATATGCAAGGAGCACTGGCATGGGGCGTCTTTTTTACTGTGGACAGCATGCTTTATATGGAAGGAGCACTGACATCGGGCATATGTTACTGTGTACACCATGGAATATATGAAAGGAGCATTGGCATGGGACGTATATTACTGTGTTCAACATGGTATATATTTATGGAGCACTGGCATGGGGCGTATGTTACTGTATACGTCATGGTATATATTGAAGAACTGGTATGGGGCGTATTGTACTGTGTGCAGCATGGTATATATGGAAGGAGCATTGATATGGGACGCATTTTGCTGTATACATCATGGTATATATGGAAGGGCCATTGGCATGACGCATATTTTACTGTGTTCAGCATGGTATATATGGAACAAACACTGGCGTGTGGCGTATTTTACTGCGTACAGAAGGGTATATATGGATGGAGCACTGGCGTAGGAGCGTATTTTACTGTGTTCAGCATGGTATATATGGAAGGAGCATTGATATGGGACGCATTTTACTGTGTACAGCATGGTATATATGGAAGGGCCATTGGCATGACGCATATTTTACTGTGTACAGCATGCTATATATGGAACAAACATTGCGTGTGGCGTATTTTACCGCGTACAAAAAGGTATATATGGATGGAGCACTGGCGTAGGAGCGTATTTTACTGTGGCCAGAATGCTATTTATGGAAGGGGCACGAGCATGGGGAATATTCGACTTTGTACAGCATGGTAAATATGGAAGGGACATTGGCATGATGCGTATTTTACAGCGTACAGCATGGTGTATATATGGAAGGAGCGCTGGCATGGGGCGTATTTTACTGTGTACAGAAAGCTATATATGGAAGGAACATTGGTATGGTACGTATTTTACTTGCGCCGCCATGAGGCTACCACGCACGACGGAACCACCCGGTATAGTTGTACGATATGTACACTGTCGTTTCTGCGCCCGGATCATTTACAGCTCCATGAACGTTCAATTCATGGGCCACCCAAGCGTTCACGCGAGGAATGTGGTCGGTTTTCAAACTGATTAGTCAGTTGCTGCGACACCAACGCACATGACACCCTGTTCCGCAGCCAGGTTTGTAGTTAGAGGAGCCCGTAGGCACCAGCATCGAGTCACCCTAATTCAACAGTCAAATTCCGACGACAAGACCTTGGGCCATATTTTGAACGACGTGGAGGACAAAGTTCACTACCCGGACGAACCCATAAATGCTCCTAGCGATCTGTTACACGTATACCACCCAGTGAGTGACATCTATCGGAGCCATTGGCCCATGATTAGGCACTGTTTCCACCGTCATCGCCCTATTCAAGATATCTACAATTCCCGACCGACCGACCACGTCCGTCTTCGCAGCTACATAGAAGCCATATTCAATGACCAACCTACGCCCGCCAAATTAAATGTCGCTTTCGGGTAAATCTTACGCCATAAGATGATGGATCAACTGGGCTATTTCTATTCCTTTACCATCAACCAAGTGTACGACCATCCTTTCACCATCATTAACCGGGCGTCGCTAGAGACGATGCTGGAGAAACTGGACATCGTGGATCCCTTGGAATGTCAACGCACCAACAAGTGTACAGCGGAGAGGGTCACCAACGTTACGTTCTTCGTGGCTAAACTGATCGACGAAACCCTTGGATGAATGGATTCACCTCCGACAGGCACTGATGAATACCATAATACGCCGTACATACTCTATATGTCTACATGCTGATCGTTGACTTGAGCTCTGTAAACACTTGTACGTAATGTGACGGTGTGTTTAATAAATAACACAACATGGTGTTTGATATTTCAACTTGCTTTTTCTGTGAACATAATAAACATACCCAGAGCGGCTCCCTCTGCATGGGTATGGTGTAACATTGGGGATAATAAACTATATGAACATTCCTGAACTCGTTGCTATTCACGACAACCGCTATCCGCTATACTTGGATGAAATACTTACCCCCAGATGTCATATAGTGCCCTTACGCACTTCCAAAACTGTCCTTTTTCTACTACTCCACGACTGCGCTTGCTCAGAATGATGTCATTTCTACGACCCAACCCCTCCGGTCGGTGCCACGAGTGCTTCAAATTGATACCTCGCCCGACCCAATCAGACCAATATTGATGCATCTCGATCCCATAACGTCCCTACCAATACCCTTTTCCCACAATGCTTTGTCTGCGTATGCGGGCCATAGCCTTACTTCCACGACACACCCATCTCGTCGGAGTTTACTCTACGAGTGCTTCACTATGACACCTCCCACGACCCAATCGGACCAATAGTGGTCTCTTAATGACTGAAAAACACTACCACGCACGCCCCAAATAACATGTTTCGCTAATACTGCCCAACTGCGCATGCGTAGCAAGATGCGACTACCAACAAGCACAATACCATTCGTCGTCTACATGCTGAGAGCTAAAAAATGACATCCCATACGGTCCGTTTGGACCACGGATGGTCCATCTCTACCTCAAACACCTTCCTTCACACCCCCAAAATGCCCACTTTGGTTATTACTCCTACTGATGACGTCACATATGACGTGGACATCCTTTTAGGTCGCAGTCTACACCCGGAGAGCTAAAAGAGGACACCTCAATGGACGCATTCGGGCCAAGAATGGTCCCTCAAGCGCTCAAATATACCCCTGCGCATCTCCAGAATGACCACTTTACTTATTACCTCCGAACTGCGCATGCACAGATTGGCGCGAATTTCGTTTAAAAAACACGCCAGTCTGACTGTACCCCACGAAAGCTTCACTAGGATACCACAACCGGGTCATTTCAACCAAAGATTGGTCCCTTGATTGCCCAAACATGTCATTGCCCACGCCCAAATTGACATATTTCGTTACTACTGCCCAACTGCGCATGCGTAGCACGATGCTACCACCAAGTGTGTAGATGCGTTTACATGCAGAGAACTACAAGATGACACCCCACACGATCCATTCGGACCAAGGATGATCCCTGTCTATCCCAAACACCGTCCTTCACTTCCCCAAAATGCCCGCTTTCGCTACTACTCCTACTGATGACGTCACCAATAATGTCACAGATGACATGGCAACCCTCATGTCGTGGACTACATCTTGAGAGCTTCACTTTGACACCCAACACGACGCATCCGGACCAAGGATGGTCCATCTCTACCCCAAATACCTTTCTTCACTGCCCCAAATTGCCCACTTTCGCTACTACTCCTAGTGATGACGTCACTCCAATCACTATCGAAGGCTTTAGGGAAGTCAGAAAAGTGTAACGAAAGTGCAGAAAATGCAAGCGACCCCTTGGGTTTCCCTATAATAAATCACAGATGATGTTTTCACATGTGATTATAGTTGAAGACGAAGGTGGCATTGTGTTTACGTGTGCGGTTCACTTATCTGATTGAATTCAACGCTGTACTTTTCCTAGAATGAAATATAATGATCCAAGAGACAGTCAATGCCTCGAAATCTCGGTGAAATTACCTCAAACGATCAGTTGAGACGGCGAAAGGGACAATGGTAAAGCTGGCTGCTTCACTGTTGATGACGTCAGTCGGGAATGCGGAAGTATTGGAGCGATATGCAAATGTAGGAGAGTGAACATTTGGGTCGTCGTGTAAATTAACTAGAGAGAGATGGAGGCTGAGATTTACCAGTTAAGTCCGCTATGAATTATGGTTTGTTCCTCCATAGCCATATTTTCCCAGCGATGTCCGGATTAACTCGTGTCCCTCATCATTCTGAGATCAGCACAATGAACTTCTGCATACACGGACAACAGTAATTGTAAATACACCCACAGCGGTTCCCCTAGTGTGGATGTGCTGTGATTGAGGGGATAATAAAAAGGATTGCACTGTAATCTTTGAGGTTGTTGTTGTTGTTACTCTCTTTTTGGACTAACCAATCAGAACAGTACTTATCACGGACTGCAGCTGTAGAGCTACGTATAGGCGCGCATGTGTGACATGGTCTATAAAACACGGTCCTCTGGACCCCACACCCCCATTCCAACTGTTTCACAGCCATGACGGAGACCCATCCCTATGCGACTAGCATTTTGCAGCCTGCGACCGTGGGTAATTCACTCATGGGTTACAGAGCAGTGGTTCGGTCCATGTTTGGAGATGGCGACGACAACGAGGGGCGACGCCAGATCCTGAAAAAGTTCACTGAAGCAGTCCTCGACAGAGTGGACTCGATGGAGAGGTGTGCTATCACCCACCACTACTGGACTATGACAGCCATCCTTGTTGCCCGGACTATGGACCACGAGCGCTCACGCCGGAACCAGCGACGGCTCGTTGGTGGGCGCTAAGGCGTAAAGATAGGGAGTTAAGGCGTTGAAACGGGTGTTAAGGCGTAACGACGGGCGTCACTGCATTTCGATGTATTGGTGGCGATTCCATGAAAATCAGAGCTTCTGAGCTAGTTCACCAGGGCGTTGAAGCGTTAAGGTAAGCGTTGACGAGCGTTACTGTCTATAAAAGCAAGTGTATTCCGAAAACACGCACAGTCGACGTTCAACCGTCAACATGGCTTATACTCGCTCTGAGTGCGAACGCACGTTCACCAGGCGTTACGATATGATGCAACACGAGAAAAATATACATAGGGTTGAAGATTCCGAGGCACAGGAAGCCGAAACAGAGACTGATGAGAGTCCATCAACTGATACCGAAACAGAGATTGCTGAGAGTCTATCGACTGATACCAAAACAGAGATTGTTGAGATTCTATCTATTGATACGGAGAGCTTTGACCTCAGATAGTCAACCTACGTCAGAGGAAAGTGAGAAAGCACCTACTTTCTGGGATTGTATTGTGAGAGCAGCTATCAATACTCACGCTGCAGCGCTCGAGGACGCCGGACAGGATAACTTACAACGCAATCGGACCAAGGATGGCCCATTTCTACTCCAAACACCTTCCTTCACACCCCAAACTGTCCACTTTGTCTACTACTCCTAAACGACCTTATATGACCGCTCAATCACTCGCTCCCTCACTCCCTCACTCGCGCACCCTGGGAGTTCATTTGGACCAATTTGGCCTCATCAGTTCACAGACCAAGTACATGTTTTGGTCTAGGTTAAGAGCGGACATTCCAGCACAAAATTTTGACGAGTAAGGAAGATGGCAATTTACAGGAGCAACAGGTGGAGTGAAAAAACTATAGAGTTCGAGGAGCGGGTAAAGACCAGGAACACGGCGAGTGGAGACTCGTCCAACACCTTTAGATTATGGTTATTACCATAAGTCTTCCTTCCCATGGTTTCAGATATTTTTTTTCTTACCAATACGGTTTCTCGCTGTATGTAGACTCTGATCATTCCCCACTGGCCATTTAACTTGGGCAAATAGATGGTAATATTTTCGGGGACCCTGTGCAGTCTATTGATGCTTCGGCAAGGCAGATAAAGGCTATATATTGTCCCGGAGAGGGCCTGACATTGCCGATCCCAGAGGGAAAAAAACCCGGATGTTGAAGAGTACTCGGATGTTCACGAATGTTCCACGGTCCCCGGATGCAAAAACCCGGATGTTGAAGAGGTCCCGGATGTAAAAACCAGGGTACCCGGTATGTGATTGAGGAAAGACAGGGGATTACAAATGTGTGAATATATTGGTTGTGTGATTGATATATTCTCTGGGATGACAAATATGCGAATATATGGTTGTGTGATTACCCGGATGAGTGACGGAGGGACGACGTACTCCACTCACGGGACTAATTTCTGTCCGCGGAGGCCTTTTCCCGTGACCGCATCACCACCAGACTGCATCACCCCCAAAGGTCATGTGACCGGAAGTGCCGGAACTAAAGTCACCTTGACCTCTCGTTTGAGCTAAATCATTCTTTGCATAACAACCTTGCAATCCTCCCGACATAAAGTGGTTTGGCCCGAGGTCAATTATCAATGAGACTTTAGCCGTCTTTTATATAGCCCGGTACTACTCACACAGTCGTGTGATTCGAAAATGAAATATCAATATTAGCAAATGCAAACTGTAAACTAATATTTACATAGGACCCCGCCGAGCTGAATTTGACAACAGCAAACCCAACATAGAAACCGTTCAGTCATTCACACAAAACGGCAAAACAAATTTCTCAAAACTGCAATATCGCCTTTTTGGTTGTCAATTTCGACTGAATGAGCGGGGCCAGTAAAATATAAGTGTGCGATTGTCCCATTGCCAATTTCAGTGGGCGGAGCAACATAACAGTTGAGTCCAAACATTCATCAAACTCAGCTCGTGAAATTAATAGAGTTTCCACACCCCCCCCCTCCAATACATCTGATTGGAAATTCAGTCCGTAAACACAAATCATTCATTGGACGTGATATTTCACCATCCACAATTGATCTATCCCCTTGCAACATGTTGTATACTAAAGCAGTAGATCTATAAGGTCCAGGTTATCTTCCCTGTCACATTGATGCATGCAGGCCTCCCAACCACTTTTGAGGAATTTATATTATGATTTTATGCCAACTTGTGTGCAAATTCATGATTATTTTATGATATTTTCAAGGATTTTTTTGTTGCTTTTCTGTGCTGTTATCGTCTATTTTTTAAGATTTTTATGATTTCTCATAAAAGTAGAGTCAGAGTGAATACAGTTTGTAGATATGGCAGCAAAATAATAATAATAATAATAATAATAACAAATACTTTATTTATAGAGGGTAAAAGTCACAATGGACGCCTGGTAAGCGAGCTTATCTAACCCAGGGCCCTCTGATGAATACATGTATTAGAGACAAATCAGTCTTCGTTAGTAATTAAAAAATGTCATGTAGAAAAATAGCCCAATGGGCTCCAATACCCCTCGGTTAATTAGTCTTTGATATATGTTGGCATTTGTGGAAAGTTGATGCTGGGTCGACATCGGGCCTTACAGACTGGTCTTTTGTGTTAAATGCCGTCATTTACATCTGACGTCGATACAGCTCACCAATATCCAATGTACCAGTTGTCACAGCGAAACAGCTCACCAATTACCAGTATACGAGTTGTCAGAGCATTTCCATCATAGCTCTCTAGATGTGTATATAATACCGCTTATGCCGGTGCTAGGGGCCGTGTGGTCATATCATCCAAGTTGCCACATGAACAGGTACAATAAAAGCGTACCTGAGATACAACACATATCACGAGTCGTTAGATTCTTGGTATGTGCTTTAGAATAGGTTAACCGGAAGACTATTCTGTGAAGTCATGTGACGCAGTCAGTATGTCGGCACCTCTTCCCACTTCCCTTATATGTGTTGTAATCAGTTATTGTCTTAACTCAGCAATCATGCATTTCATAATGTAATGTATATTTAGAAAACGACAATATCATGTAGGTTAGCAAAAATGTTGACTGTATTTATCTCATCTTAATAATACATCTGGCATGAGCAAATTCTTAGCTCTAAATATACTCTTCCAAAAAGCTCATAATCAAATCAAGTAGTTTGATCTTAGATATACAGATCAAGGTCAGTCATCTTCAACGATTTTTCTGGGAAAGGGGGGTGGATTTGCCTTAATGTCACACTCTTGGTTGTTTCACTCATATGGTGACAGCCAGTTTGGTTGGTGGAGGAACACGAGGTACCCCGAGAGCACCACCGCCCGTCGGCAAGTAACTGACAAACTTTCACACATTGACCAGTTGGGCTCGAACCTGTGCCGATTCAGCGGTGTGAGGATAGCAGTCACCAGCGATGTGCCTTAGATCATGAATGGAGCAGGAATTTGGAGAATTTAGACTTAGCATAGAATCTTGACCTTTACAAAATAGATCAAGGTCAGTCATATTCCATAGACTCCTGGGCCAGGCATACGTGGTATGAATTTGGACAATGTAGATATAATCCTTCATGAAATATTATACTAAATAAAATCTGACCTGGATAAAATAGGTCAAGATCAGTCATCTTCAGCCCACCACTAGACCATCGCCAGATGTATACACAGTATTAACTTTGAAAGTCTAGCTATCATTCTTTATGTTGTATCTTGATAAACGGTATATGACTTTGAAAAAAAAAATAGATCAAGGTCAGCCAACTGGGATAGGCTTCTAGTCAATCACCAGTTGCATATGTAATATGAATTTGGAGACCCCAGCTTTAATCCTTCAAAAGATATAGCAAACATTAGAATTTGACCTTGATAAATCAGGTCAAAGTCGGTGGTATTCAATAGACTCCAGGTCCAGGCATATGTGGTATAAATTTGGACAATGTAAATATAATCCTTCATGAAATATTATAGTAAATAGAATCTGATCTGGATAAGATAGGTCAAGGTCAGTCACTTTTAGCCCACCTCTGGACCATCGACAGATGTATACATAGTATTAATTTGGAAAGCCTAGCTATATTTCTTCATGTTTTATCTTAATAAATAGTATTTGACCTTGAAAAAATAGATAAAGGTCAGTCATTTTCAGGGATCCTCTGGACCATGGCTAGTTGTACATATATTATTAATTTGAAAAGCCTAGCTATATTTCTTCATGTTATATCTTAATAAACAGTATTTGACCTTGGAAAAATATGTCAAGGTCAGTCCTCTTCAGGGCACCTCTTAATCATCGCCAGACGTATACATAGTAGTAATTTGGAAACCCTAGCTATATTTCTTCATGTTATATAATGATAAACAGTATTTGACCTTGAAAAAATAGGTCAAGGTCAGCCAACTGGGATAGGCTTCTATTCAATCACCGGTTGTATATGTAATATGAATTTGGAGATCCTAGCTTTAATCCTTAAAAAAATATAACAAACATTAGAATTTGACCTTGATAAATTAGGTCAAGGTCGGTCATTTTCAATAGGTTTCTGATCCTTTACCAGATGTATATGTGGTATGAATTTAAAATGCCTGGCTGTAATCCTTCTTGAGATATCGTGTCCACAGACAGACCGACGGACAGGCAGACAGACGAACAGGCAGACGACGCTGACTTGCCCGAGGGAAAGTTTGGAATATGTGGCGAGTTTCGACAGCTACATGTAATGTGTTATATGGTCTGATAAATCCAAGAAAACCTCATTCTGTCATAATGTGAGACAGACAGTTGACTAGTTTGATACTAAAGATATTACATGAACATAAACAGTTGATGAATGGACAGATTCGCTGTCACACAGCACAACCTCATCTAACAATGAGTGAGTAAGTGAGTGAATAGAATTTACCGTCGCTTTCAACAATATTTCAGCTATATCGCGACGAACCAACTAAGCACCACCCAGTCAAGTTGCGTTCCTGCTACTTCAAAGAAAATATCTTTGAAGCAGCATGGAGCCATCCACCCTCCATCCACCCTACAAAACACTGAGGACAGCACAAAAGACACAGACAGGACGCTTACATGGTGCAATAAAGATGTGATATTACAGTGTTAGACATCACATTGTCAAGTTCCTGTTGCTTCTCAGCAAAATGCATTGAAGCAAGAAGAACCCGTGCCCACCCAACCACCCACCGCCTAACAATGAGCGTATAATAAAATAAATATATGAATTAAAAAATATGCCCAACTGAACCAATATTCAATTTAATATTTCAGAATATCAATATCATAGAAGATGAGTCACTGCACACCTAATCACGAGTTTTCAAAGTTAATTCACCACCTAGCTGATGAGCTAAGCAGAGGAGAAGTAGATAGAATAAAACTCCTCCTCGCAGCAGACATGATAGAAAAACTCAGACAGAGAGAACTTCGAAATATACAGGTGATGGAAACAGCATTCCAGCTTCTATACGAGATGCTAACAGTGGGAATCATTAAGAAAACGAACATTGGATTTCTGGAATTCGTATTCCGCCAGATTCAACGGGATGATCTATTAGAGTTAGCAACCACCTACACTGACACATTCAGATTGGAAACACCGATGGAAGTAGATTGATTGCAACAGTCCTCCACTATCAACATGATCAAGGTGAATTCAACAATCTGCCATACATGTACATGTTGTTCCTGTTTGACACACAATATTTATATTAGGGTCAGAGAATTACCGCCTGTTATGAGTGATTTCATTTCATTTTTCAAAATGAATGTGGCGTTCTTTCTGTTTATTTCAATTCAAGACAAGTTGCTCAGTTAACAGGCACTGTTCAAAGTTTTCCTTATAAGGCACAACATCTGCATGTGCGCTTCCGCTGTCCTCATTATACGCTGACCTTGGCAAGGTCAATGAAATTAACATCTGTGTCATTCAGAATAATAAATGAGGTGAAACGGATCAGCACAGCAAAAATTAAATCACTGATAACAGGCTTAGAATGAAATCTATCTTGTCATAATTGGGATGACCATGAAGGAAAATTATTCATTAATGGCAATAAATGAGATAAGTGTTTTAGAGTGACAGAATATTTTAAAAATATTTTTCTACTGGTACATGCACGGGGTAGTTTGCAACCTCATGGCATTACAATCGTAAATGTTGCCTTGAACAAGTTGAATGTGAATATCTCCAACATATTAATAACAAGGTCTATCTACTGAAGACCAAATTTGAAGTTCTTGGAATTATTGTTTGTTCAATTTTTGTTCTGACTTGTTCTGTTTTCATTTTATCAAGTCGCACATTTTGTCTCCAATAGTTTTGAATCTCGATAGGATACAGTAATAGTTAGTACCCACATCTGACATCACAATTCAGCCTGTTGAACTGTAGGTCTGTGACTTATGAATTCTATTCTATATTACAGATAATACTTATGAATTCTATTCTATATTACAGATAATACATATTTTCTACAAGTGAGCTGGGAGACTGGAACTGCTTGATCAGGATGGGATGATGATGTCTGAATGTGGGAACTTGAAATTCATATCATACCAGGAACAGTAACTCGGCAACACTACAGTACATGAGATATGGCGGAACTGTCAAGACTGCAGATCCTCAAATGAACTTCTTACTGCGATTTTAAAATAGTGGATCATTTGGTACCAAAAGAAAGTAGCAATTATCCTGATTGAGAAACCTGGAAAATGAAAACAGTGATTTATCACAACACAGTTTAATGATGACATGGATGATACTTGATGTGCAGTTCTATATACATGTTAAATATTGAAAATCTATTTTTTTATACATTTTTGTATACATAGAGAAGTGATGTATTAGACCATATCCGTCTTCCCATCGTTGAAATCAGAAAACCTCATTGTTTCTTAGATAATGAGTGCAAGACTGCTTTACCAAGTTCTGCTTTGCCAAGTTCCAAACTTGCTAACTTGTGTTAAGGTGCTGGTTAATAATAATCCGAGAACCCATGATGCAATGCATAACATTGACAGCCCTTCTCAGATGTTTACATCAGAAAAGGCAGTGACCAATGACATGCATGGAAGTTTGTTTTGGGGCAGCAAGATTGACTGGGCCATAATCTTTATCAATTTTGATTGGCACAGGAAGCATGTATCTGAAGACTACTGTCTGTCTCACATTTTGTATTCATTCTCTAAAGCAGGAAAACTCTGTGAAAATGACATATGAACATATATGAGAATAGCAGAAAATATTCAACTTCACTAATATAGACAAGGTGAAACAAAATCTAACCAAAATAGTTGATCAAACTATCTGCAGTAGCTGAATAACTTGACTTTTTTCTTCTGCTCTTCCTCTCAAAGCCTAAAGCAGTTAAATAAACAACCAGTCACCCTGGCAACAGTACAAACTGTGCTCAAGTTTTTCATCACTAAGACAGCACCATTAGTCCCTACGGGCCTAAATCGCCCCGTGAAAAAAAAAACAAGAAAAATTGTAAGTACCCCAATGTTCAAGGACTGATATACATGTGTGAACATTCATGACTACATGTATGTATGTTCTACGGACTCTTTTAAAAGACACTTGATTAAAGATTTATACACAAAGGTTCCTGAATTATTTTTTTATTTTTTTTTTATTTTAACTATCCTAATTTTACATGTGATTGATATTTTTATGCATCCTGTGATAGCATTAATTGTTATACTTTATATTGTTATAATCCAGCAAAGCCAGGAAGAAGAGAGCTTCGGCAATGATGTTTCTGACAAACAAACAAACAAATAGATAAATAAATAAATGTGGGAGATTCAAATTTTTTATACCTTCTGTACTTTTTATAACTGGACTAAGATCTGATAAATCCACATTCTGTGCAATGATAGCTTGAGTCATCAAATATAATATATTCAGATACCATTTTTTAAATGAAACTGGTTAACTCTTAAGAGTTTATCTGTGTTGTATTTTTATATATCATATAGTTTGCCACAAACAAGGTTTTATTTTTATTACATGTATTCCTAGATTGTGTTTTTACCAGCCCCATTGTTGACAGCATACACTAATATATGTCCAGTTTGTGTTTACATCATGCATTCTCCCGCTGTCAGATTATAACCTCCTAATCTGTCAGTGTAACACTCTGACTACCTTGAGGCAAAAAGATTGTGTGCACCATGCACATTCAGTCTTGATCGATTTTGATGGACAGGAAGCGACAGCATAGTATCTTCATACCAGGGAGAAGGAAACCGCATCCTGTATACATGTATCTTACAGATGAAGGAGCAAAGTTACATGTAGCTGCTCAACTCAATCTGATTAAAACCATGTCGCTGATATAAGATCTGGAACAAAGGCGGGGGGTTCTGTGTTGAAAAATTCTTATAGCTCTTGGCAAATCAAGGTCACATGTCTGACCCATCTCATTTTTCAGAGAGGGGGCAACAGACATATGTAAATCTCCTGTCATATATTTTAGCTGGTTTCATCAGATTAATATTTTATTCGATTTTTTGTCCCCCGACGCCCGAAAGGCTAAATTGGGGTCCGTCCGTGCGTCCGTCCGACTTTGTTCCCAGACAATAACTTCTGAAAGACTGAGCGGATTCTTTTCAAATTTAATTTGTGGGTACCCCACCTCAAGATCTCGCTTGGGATTGTTTTTCGCACCGATCCGCCTATAGGTGGCGCCACCTGTGGGCAAAGTTAAAATTTCGTTTCCGGACAATAACTTTCAAAAAAACTGAATGGATTCTTTTCAAATTTGGCGTGTGTGTACCTCGCGTCAAGATCTCGCTTGGGATTGTTTTTTGCACCGATCCGCCTGTAGGTGGCGCCACCTAGGAGCAAAGTTAACATTTCGTTTCCGGACAATAACTTTAAAAAAACTGAACGGATTCTTTTCAAATTTGGTGTGTGGGTACCTCGCCTAAAGATCTCACTTGGGATTGTTTTTCGTGCCGATTCGCCTATAGGTGGTGCCACTTGGGGGCAAAGTTAAAATTGTGTTTCCGGACAATAATTTTTGAAAAACTGAACGGATTCTTTTCAAATTTGGTGTATGGGTACCTAGCCTCAAGATCTCGCTTGAGATTGTTTTTTTGCACCGATTCGCCTTTAGGTGGCACCACTTGGGGACCAAAGTTAAAGTTTCGTTTTCCAGACAATAACTTTAGAAAAACTGAATGGTTTCTTCTCAAATTTGGTATGTGGGTACCTCAGCTTAAGATCTCGCTTGGGGTTGTTTCTCATGCCAATCTGGCTATAGGTGGTGCCACCTGGGGGCCAAATTAAAATTTTACATCCGTCAGACTTAGTTTCGGGACAATAACTCCTGGAAAACTGAACGCATTCTTTTTAGATTTTGTATGAGGGTACTTCGCCTCGAGATTTTGCTTGGGATTCTTTTTCATGCTGAGCTGCCTATAGGTGTCGCCACCTGCGGGTAAAGTTGAAATTTTGTTTTCGTACAATATCTAATGAAATCCTGGCCGGATTAGGACAAATTTGGTAATTGTGGGTACCTGGATCTCACTTGGGATTGCTCTGCATGCTGGGTAATGAAAGTTACGGTTCCAAGTCAAATCAATTGTTTCAACGTCGGGGGACTTGAACCCCTCGGGTTTTCATTCAAATTTAGATACAGTGTATCTATATCGAGCAGTCCCAGGACACATTTCCCTGTTCATAATATCACATGGTTCTGTCTTCCCTGCACAGAGTTGTGGCATTGATGCTTCAAAATGCTTCAAAAATATATCTTTAAATCACGGAGAAGCTCTTTGATTGGTCAATACTAAGAATATGGAAATGAGGGTGT
This sequence comes from Hanleya hanleyi, assembly GCA_036873755.1. NCBI lineage: Eukaryota > Metazoa > Mollusca > Polyplacophora > Lepidopleurida > Hanleyidae > Hanleya > Hanleya hanleyi. The sequence goes on along the minus strand of JAVTVY010039451.1, from coordinate 17,598 downwards.
TGATCCCAGATCTACACAACACACAGGTGATATGATGGGGAGCTTTTTTGTAGATAGCTGCTCAACTGAGCTGAAAAGAGCACGCTTCACCTGCTGTTTTAGCTGTGACATACTGGGTGCATTATGCTTCATTTGATGCTGGTTGCCCGAGAGTCATGCACAAAAAAGCTGTACATGCCTATTTTTTAAATCCCAATGCAACATGTGCTTGAGGATATATTTGACAGTAAAAGGTATACATTCTGATACCAATGAGAAAAATTTACAAAATATCACCTCGTGGTTAGACTGACTATCTTTATAGATATCGTCCTGGTTTAGCTCCACCCACTTTTGTTTGTAATAAGTTATAACAGCATAAATCATGGTTGTGTGCGATGCACACCTACCACTGAATCCTGAAACCGCTGACAGTCTAGCTACATGTACATTGTGGTCAATACATGGAGTATATTGGAACATTGCATAATTCTAACTGTTGTCCAAATAGCGAGTCTGATAATGTCCAACATGCAGACCTGTTCATATGTGTAAATAGTTCGACTCCACACCCCATCACAAGAGATCAAGATCAGGTGATGGTATTATAAATTCTACACTGATTGCATGTGATGTAAAGGATAAACTGAGAATACATACATGTATATATATATATATATATATATTGTGTACCACTACATCACTGCTTACATTGACATGATTGAGTGCTAGCCACGTTTAAACAAATGGTTCGGCTGTGCACATTATGCGACGATCTATTGTAGCATTTTTAGTTGCTCTATATAGCATACGATCTTTGGTTGGTGTCGGTTTCGCATCCGGACTGTTGCGGTAATTCCCCTTAATTCGATCACCGGAGGTGCACCAAAAATGGCATATATCTGGCAATATTCTTCATGCCCCAGCTACATGTACAAAGTGTCACATTTGTCATTATGTGACTTCTCTTTAATTTGAATGAAGAATGGGAATGCTAAATCTTCTCTGTGTTAGAGTGAACTTCCTGTGATTGAATTATTAGGGAATTACCATACTACTGTCCGTGATGTGTTTTAAATAGTCCATACATTTGTAACCAAATTCTTAGCTACAAGCTCCTACAGTGAGTTTATATTATCTGGTACTTTCATATCCGATTTTTATTTTAGAGACACAAATTATCTTATAGCAAGTTTATATCACTTTGGTATTTTTATATCTTTTTGTATGCGTTTTAACTTTGTTATTAATGCTGTTACATTGACATTGTTTTACAGTCGGCATAAGTAGCCCTCGGCTAATGTTTTATCATTGTAAAAACCGACTTTAAATAAAGATTTGATCGATTGATTGATGGTAGTGATATTTGGGGAGCGAATTATATTTTTAATCGTGATAGTTGAATATCAAATTTAGCAAATATAGGCTATTCTAGGCATTCATTCACAGTCTCCAAACCTGGTTGCATTAGGGAAATTAGGGCGCTATCAACTGTACATTGAAGTTTTCTGTAATGTCATAAACTACTGGCAAAGAATTGAATCTTTAATTAGTTTCCATGTTGTACCAATCTCTAAACGAAAGTAAGACATTACATGGCATGAATGGTATATCATGGTTTAGTATGGTACAGTTCATTCTTAACACACATGCATGGTTGCATGGCTGACCTGCAGGCTCTTCTCTTCATAAAAAGACAGTGTCCAATAACCGGGCAGTCATGCTATATATATACCCTGTATATTTTGAGGGCAAGTAATTAAAATGGATGAGGGATTTACATTTTCATGAGTAAAACTTAATCACAATAAGTAGCATGTGTATTTAAAAAATCCAGGTCATGCCAAACAACCAATCATTTATATCAAATGGTCTGATCCTGATGGTACCGGACGTTATATTTATCTTACCCATGTGAGCCATTATTTCAAACAATTCGCCGTCACATTAGGAGAGAACAGTAAATCCATAATGAGTCCGTACTGATTTGACAAGGTGTAAGGTAGACTACACTGTTGAACATGTGTGGAGGATCTAAACACATAAGCTACGCGCATACCTGTCAACACTATTTCCACATGTCATCCCGCTAAACATGTGGTTTAGCGATTTGGTGCTTAGGGTTAAAACATGTTTATCGACAGTTCCCTACTAAACATGTTTAGCCATAGTGCTCTGCTAAACACGTTTAAATCCTAACCATTATATCGGGGGAACATGTTTAGCCATTGGATGTGTGGAAAAAGTGTTGACGAGCATGCGCGTAGCTCAAGTGTTTAGCTTCTGAACATGTTTAGCAATGGCAGTATGGATGTTATGTTCTTCGACTTCATATTCTTTGTCTCCATGGACACACCATGCATCCCCTTCTTGGTGCCAAGTCACATAACTAACTGCTGAATCTACTTTGGTGGAGAAATCAGAGGCCAACAACAAACTGAAATAAAATAATCCATAAATGTATTGAGGAAAGTCGTCATTAGGCCACAAGGTTGACAGCACAGTTATCAAAACTAGCCTTAAAAATTGTCAAACTGGCTCATTTAATATCGCCACAAGAGGTCGTTTAAGCTGCTTCTACATAATCAGGGGGAACAACTCAGAATCATGCCATCAGGTCGAAAACGTCCTTAACATCCACAACTACTGTATGGTGACAATTAAATCGTCAATTGAATTCATTATAAATCCGGAGACTATACATGCAGTTGCGCTCACAAGAAAGTTGGTGAAAACCAGCCTTAAAAATAGCCAAAATGGTGTATTTGATATATCCAGAACAGGTTGTTTAAAATGCTTCTGATATACATGATGAAGGGGAATAACTGAGCTCAGGAAAATGTGAATCAGGTTGAAACACATGCACAACTACTGTATGGTGACAATAATGTGTATTAAGTCGTCAATTGAATTCATCATAACTCCTGAGACTATATACATGCAGTTACACTGGTCTGCTTTGGAATGTAGAATAACATATATATGTAGCCACTTTCCCCAGATCGCTTAATTGGAAATGGAATGATTTTAATTGCTAAATCAAGGCCTAATTCGCAAAAATATAACAACTTCGCTTAAGTCACTTTCTTCACCTTGATTCAGTTGTATAGTGTATGTCCTAAGTATCAAACCAGCCTGGACAAATATATATATTTGAGGTTTGAGGAACAAAGGGTCATAACTCTTAAAAATATAACCGATATGCAGAGAAACTTTACACTGCACAACTATGGGGCATTGTCCACATAACATGCAAATTTCATACTTGTCCATACAATATTAACCGCGATCCAGCCCGGACAAGTCCCAATTCACGGAGATTTCAAGAACAAAGGGCAATAACTCCTGAAAATCTAAGCGAAACTCGGAGAAATTTTACGCTGCACAACTATGGGACACTGACCACATATCATGCAAATTTCATACTTGTCCATACAAATCCAGGAAATCCAGCCCGGACCAGTCCCAGTTCACAAAGATTTCAAGAACGAAGGGCCATAACTCTTGAAAATATAACACTCGGGAAGGACTCAATTCGCACTTCCGATTTGGTCTTTAATTCTTCTTGAAACTTCAACCAGGCTTTAACGTCCAGATCCGCAAGGTCTGTTCCCTTGAATAACATAAGAAAATAAGAGGGTGTGTCAATTTTGTGCCAATTTGCAACTCATATTTGGATAGCTTCAAATTTAACTAAGCAAATATTGAGAAAGATCAGACAAATGTGTAAAATATATGCTTAATGCTTAATGCCTCTAAGGGCTGTTCCAGGAAAATGTACATGGGGGGACAGATCCCCAACAACTCACGCAACCCATATGTCCAATGTTACAAGCTGAGTAGCTAGCAGGTCCTCCGCCAAGTAGCCTGTTTGAGAGCGTACAGCATATACGCTTCCAATATCTCCTTAAATATAACTTGGAATGTGGATATGTGTATATGGAAAGAGACCTTTATCTGGAATTGTTGAGACAATTTGAGGAGGTTTGGGAATCAGTAATGGGTAGTGTAACAATGGAATGTAAGTCTGTAGTCGTATATGGGTTTGCGGATGGTGAGATTTATAAATCGATGGGAGGAATGGATCAAGATATTGTGTTCACAACACATATGTGCACAATATGGGTGAGTGAAATCCAAAATGGTCAATGGCAGCCATCTTGGATTACATAATGAAAATCAATACCAATGGCCGTCTAGCTGATGTGAAGCACCTTCTCCAGTTTGACGTCAATGGTACGAATTGTTCTCGTGAACGATACCGCGTTCACAAGATGCGGGACAGACGAATCCAAGATGGTCAATGTCAGCCATCTTGGATTATTAAGCCAATCTTCCTAACTCCATTGCTATACTGACGAAGTGTTCGATACCGTTTCCGATTTACTTTTCAATCGGGTCATCCCCATTGACCACAAGGCAATCCTGAAGATTTACTACATTTGTACCAAAATTATGGCCGGACTAGTCAGACCAAATCCAAGTTCCCGGATCCAAGGGGGCGTTAACGTTTTGGACTCCCCATCTTTCACAGTGCCCCTAATACCATCGTGGCTAATTTCATGATGTACGGCCTGGACAAACAAACAAACAGACAAGATGATTCTGATGCCGTTGTGGAGAACGCGGAACCAGTTTTGTTTGGAGATAGTTCCACGAAACGGATTCAAATGCCCCTCCTCTAAATTTCTTCCAAATCCCTCGTCTACATTAACTCCGATCAACGTGACTAAAATAAATAAGACATATAGTACATGATAAAACATGAACTCAAGGGAAGTAATAATGTTCTGAACATCATTTCACGACACTATATCTGGGAGATACGATAAATAGTATTCACCCATGGGAGTATACATTGTATTTGTTCACGGCAAATGGATGACTGATGGCGTTGTGCAGTTCAACGGCGAAAGCCTTTTTTTCGCGATCCGACTGTGTGTAAAATCATTCATAAAATATGAGCGAAATATATTCCTAGAATAGTTGATATACTGGGACATCCTGATAGTGCCTGTAGTCTCCAAGTTCTCGTCAGTGAATGAGGTGTATATTCTGCACAGTCATTTGAAGCAAGCTGCGAATGTTAGAATCCAAGGAACATTAACAGAAACCCACAGTCGCAAGTCTCATACCTGCCGCGGTGATACACAGTTCTATAGTCTTCACAGTCATTTGAAGCAAGCCGTTGGCGTTGAAAATACTAAGAACAGTAACAGAAACGAAAAGTCGCGAGTGTCGTACCCGCCAAGTTAATACACAGTTATGTACTCTTCACAGTCATTTGAAGCAGCTTTGTTACACATTACTTGGATAACTGAAGGAAAATGTTGGTTGTCATCTTACGTGGATTATTCATCATCTCTGTTGTTCTTGGTCACGGTGAGTTTATATGATTTATTAATCAATTATTATTCTGAATGTAACGAAAAGATTGTCTAATATTCATTTTCCATATTTGCTTTACCAGGTTATGCTTATTTTTTTTCAAATTTCAACAGCAATTCTCTCAAAGAAGCGGCGTCGCTCTCACCTCTCCCCGCTCTCATCCGCTCAGTAATAACACTTCCATGAGATGCTTTATTTCTGTTTCTGTAGTAAACAATTATTTGGCCTTTCCTCGGATGAGATTATGTTACATTCCTCCCATTCTGCTCAATCAGTTGATAAAGTAGTATTACGTATGTCAGAAAAAGTACTGAAAAGAACCGGCTGAACTTTTTACTAATATTCCAGCGTAATTATACGTCGAAAAAGAACACTGGAATTGGTAGTCCGAAATTCAAATGACCCTTTAGCCAGACGACGGATAATTTCTGACAGGTTGCGTGAATGAGATTCTTTCCTTCCAGAAAAAAAACGCGAAATGGGAGCGTCCAAGGGGTCGCGCGATCTCATCCCAGTAATTATTACTTTTTTATGTAATCTATGGTAATAGATTTACATTATAGGGACATGAATTAAGTTTAAAGATATCCTTCCGCCGTCCGACCAACGTACACATCCTAAAGAAAGAGCTCTTGAGCTCATCCTTGATATTGTCTGTATTTTCTGTTTATCGTGATATTGTTTTCTTTCTTGAGTCTATTACTTTAACAATATATATGTTACAATACTCTTTTGTATCTGAAAGTGTTATCTTGCAGCGTTTTGCTTGTCCCAGTGTCTCAGTGCGCGAGTAAATAGGCAGGAAGTGCTCGGGGTTGTCCTCGAGTGATTTGACTTGATCACTGCTGCGAACCTATTCTTCTTCTAGGAGACGTCTTAGTTCGATAGAGGCGCTACAATACATTCTTTTAATCACTCTCTCGTTCGTAATGTTTCCGTAAAATATTCTGGACAAACCCTGTTGCAAGGCATGTTAATTTTGTGCAGAGTTCGAGTGCACCATTTCCCGTTAATTTACGGTACGGTATGTCGAGTTGACAAGAATCGGGTCAGTCTGAAATGGTGAAATCAGCATGAAGACCGGGGTAGGTAAGGGGTGGAAAAATTCTAAAACTGGTGTCTCATTGTTCAATCAAATAGAATTTTATTCCGCTGAAAGCGTAATAATGTTTCATTAATGTAAGAAGAATAAAGAGTGTTGTTTATTCGAGCAAAAATCTCAAGAGAAGCATTGTCTTGTAAACAGAGATGCGTCTTTCACAACCTGTGCCCCCCGCACACTATTTTTGGATCATATCATATTGGTAGGTCCTTTGTCATCTACACCAAGAAAATGCTTTGCCATAATCACTGATAATAAAGATACTTGAATCTTGACCCTGTCGTACGGATGACTTTTGGGTGTCAAACATTCGTATCTGGACTTAGTACCCAGCCACTGCGCATGACCCGCTATCGCTAAGCCCATTCTGATTTTGACTCCAGGGGTGGAAGAGCACGCATACGCAATTAACTGTTTCCCCATTGTTTTAGCAAAAAGCTATTTATTATCCGGAAACCATGAGAATATTACATTAGTGTGAAAAGAATAAAGATTATCTACTCTTAATAAGAGAACAAATACCCCAACGAGATGCTATTTGATTTACGGAGAAACTTCACTACAACCCATCTCCCCCACGGTTTCATTGTTTTTGGACACGAACCACACTGCCCGGGATAACCTCACTTGAGTCACTTGGCAAAATCAGCAGGGGTGAAAGCTGTAACAAAGCTGAACACGAGTTCATATTATTTGATCATATGAACATTTTAAACCCGTGAAAACAGTGGCAATATTTCAATGACATAAAAATAAGGTAACGGTTCATTCGAATACAAAACCCGAGAATGAATGATGATGTTGTAATTTGCATGCGACTGGTCTTTCCACCCCCCCCCCCGTGATCACCAGCCTTCATGATTGAGATCGCCCGGGGCTTGCGTGGAATTGTTCGAAGCACGTGTTGAGGTCAACAGGCTGTGAAAATTATAATGTGAAAGAAATGCGTCCCAGACGTCACAGTTCAGGTACACACTTTTAACCGGTAGCACTTCGCATGCAGCTACAGTGCCAATCTATATGGGGTTGCTTCTTAGAGGGGGTCCGCTAATTGGCCATTCACTTTCGGACAGACCTCTTCACTTTCTATTTCATGCAACTTCTGACATTGCTGAACGGGCTGACCTATTTCCATCTGGGCATGCGTAATTGTCTGAGCAGTGAAAACGAAACCACTCCGACCCAAACAATTAACTAGGCCATAAGGAATTCATGATTTATCAAACAACCACGGCCGTGTAAATTAGCCTGCCAGTCGACAAAAGGAGAAAGAGAAAGTGGACGGTATACGCGGAAATATCGCTGTCGCCACTTTTTATTTTATTTTCACTTTGTGCAGACAGACACTGCCGTCTTGTGAAAGTAAGCTAGCAGATGAAATTCGCCCCACGTGAACGGTGACCTGAACGAGCGTTCGCGTCAAAAAATAAGGCCTGGTATGATACCCATCTGATAAAAACATAGGCCCCACGATAATTATTCAGTTCGGAAAATCAGACATCTGCGGCATTTTTTTTGCCGTGGATGGACGGTTTTACTACGGCAAACTCTTATAGCGAGGGCTGCAATTGATACGATATTTAATCACCAGAATATAAATATATTTAAAATAAAAATATTTATACATTTTTTTCACTCAAATAGATACCGGTACTGAACAAGACAGTGTTAGTGATTGTGTGACTATATACAGTACACTCCAATATTAGTGAAAACATTATATAGCTAGGCTACTACTCTCCATTACACCATGAAGCAACAACAATAATCTACCAGTATAACCATGAAAATACCTAGCGTAAAACTGGAAACCAAAAATAACAATACAAAAAATTAAATATTTAACCAAAAATTATATTCTCACAAGGTTGAGAGAAATGAAACAGAAATTCAACCGAATATGCCATTTCTCCTAGTATTACCAGTACTAAAGTTTAGTGGGCCCAGAGAATTCATTTTACACAGCAAGAAGTAATCCTCAGTCTATATAATGTGATAGCATAGTATTTATTATATCCCCCGCAACGAAGTTAGAGGGGGTATACTGGAATCGGCTTGTTCGTCTTTCTGTCCGTCCGACCGTCTGTCTGTAGACACATTTTTTCCCCGACTACTAAGATTTTGCTTCTATTCTAATGAAACTTTATATATGCGTTACCTATGGTTTGAAGATGTGCATCTCCTATTTTTATTTTTATTTTTATTTTTGACATATTTATGATGTTTTGAACTTGATAGGACTTTGCCATTTTTAATGAAACTTTACATATGTGTTACCTATGGTTTGAAGTTGTGCATGTCCTATTTACTAGGCGAAATTATAATTTTTGGCACATTTATGACGTTTTGAACTAATATAGGACTTTGCCATTTCAGGATCTATTCCCATGTATAGACAAGTTTTTAGTGTTATCAACTACTCCTACTACTTTTATCAGAAGGTTCTGAAACTTTGTAGACATGTTTGAAGATTTGCATCTCTTATTTGAGACATGAAATATTAATTTTTGTCAAAATTACCCAGATTTGGACTTTGTCGATTTTCGGCATATATTCAAATATATATAGCATGTTCTTGTGTAATTAACTAGTCACACAGTTATTACTGGATGTTTCTGAAACTTTGTACACATGTTTAATATGGTATGAAGATGTGCATCTCTTATTTATGACCTGAAATATTTGGTCAAAATTACCAGGCCTTCTTTATCCAGATTTGGACTTTGTCGATTTTCTGCATATATTCCAATATATATAGAGCATGTTCTTGTGTAATTAACTAGTCACTCAGTTATTACTGGATGTTTCTGAAACTTTATACACATGTTCAATATGGTTTGAAGATGTGCATCTCTTTATTTATGACCTGAAATATTTGGTCAAAATTACCAAATTTCTTCAAATATTCATGTAATGAGTGCACTGATAACCTGATCAGCAAGCAGTATTTTACATTATAATATTCCATCATTATACCCTCTCTCCGCCTTGCCTTTTCCTTTACTTGAGCCATTATTTGCACCTTTCGGCATGTTTGATCAGCCTGGGCCACATGCTTTCTCGCCAGTGTTTACGTTCCACTGACCCAGAGCCGCGCTCTGGATATGACCCGGTTTACCTAATATGGCGAGACTGTGGAGTCGTGTATTAAATTTCATTAGACTTAAATCTTATGGCTGTTATGTGTGTATATTGGACCCTGCTAACATAACAGCGGTAGTTTAGAAATTAGCTATGCCATACAAAACATTTCAGTTCGGATCAATCAGTCACAAAATTTTCACTGACCACCCTTCATTGATACACAGCTCCACGACCCCGTGACTGAGTGACATACTTTCGAGTGGAATGTAAACAAAGCCCCATGACGCGCTAACTGGCTCAGGTTGAAGAACCAAGGACTAACATTCTGCTGTTCTAACCCATGGGGAAAAAATTGAAAATCTTGATATAAGTAAATTCTAATGGGGCCCCGAGACTAAATACATCTGTTCTTCACGCTATTGCCGTGCAATATAGGCCTAAACGCAGCTGCAAAAACAAGAGCTGAGGTGGCAAAGTGGTTTAGGGCGCTTGCATTTACTGCTGGCAATTTAGTGCCAAATTCCGAGAGCACAGGTTCGAACCCCCACGGGGTCGACCCATCCAGCACTAGTTTCTGTGCTTCACCAAGAAAGTCTCATCCTAAAAATAATTGATTAATAATCGAATCTACTTATAAACAATGTTTTATTAAAATGATAAGTTGACCCAGTCATAGATTACATGCCAAAGCCTATAGGCTCTAGTTTACATATTCAGCCGTTCTACAACACTTAGCTCACATATATTTATTAATGAATAATTTCCCCCGTTGTCAGTCCAAATTGGACAAAATCCGGCACATTCTTAACAAGTTTTTGCGCATTGAACATCTACCCCATTCTGAACGGAAAACTGCGTCAGTTTTGGTTTCTTTGAAACAAATTCAAACCCCTTTCGGAATAATCTAAAATTCGAAATATTTTTCGCCACTTTGTACTCGGATTTTCTCAAGTGATCTTTAACATCGACACTTCTCGTCTAAGAGCGACAGTCTAGAGCAGCACTTCACGCTGAAATTTAGGAGCAATGTCCTTTTCCGCAATAACATTTTTACTCCCTAAAAGAATCTTGATTGCAATTTCACTCAAGTAAGAGTGGAAATTTCTCCAACTCAAGTACATGTGTGAAGACTTTTACTCACACTTGAGTGAATTTAACTTATTTGAACATTTTACAGAAGTTGTTTTAGAGAGTAGGTGTACATTTCTCTGTAGAGCGACATTTCTTTGTGATGATATATCACCTCTCTACTTTATTACGGATGACTTTTTGATGACATATTTCGCATCATTCGAATTCAAATAGCGTACGACCCCATCCTGTTCCCAAATATAATTGAAATCTTATTTGGAATAATCTAAAATTCGAAAATCGGTTCGAGAACATTTAAATAATACTTTAAATTCGAATACTATTCGAGAACACCTGAATAAGAGTTATTTTGGAAAACATATAAAACCCTGTTTTTGAACATCTAAATTCGGAAAAATCCAAATTTGAACACTGTTCGGGAACGGTCCGTGTAGCACTTGAGAATTCAACTTTCCATCTAGCAAAATTGAAAGTAGAAAAATGGGAAGCTCTAAATCGCTGCGGTGCTCGAGCTCTCTATCTCGCAAAATTGAAAGTAGAAAGATGGAAATCTTTACACCTCTTCCGTATTTCAGTTTCTCAAAATGAGTTTATGACTTGTGACATATAGGAATACACAGGGAAGCCACCTTCAACAATGACCACTCAGTAACTGGTTGGTTACTGGTTGGTGAAGTGCTGAATCGTATTGGTAATAAAGCGCCCTTGCAGTATTGTTCAGTTTTCAACTCAACAGTACCAACCGGGTACTGATTGGTCACCCATTGGATCTACAAAATATACTGATTGGTACCAAGCAGTTACCAAGAGGTTACCGCTGTGTTACTAACCCAAGTTGCCTCACTTGGTTACATATTGGTAAAAATGAAGTGACACATCAGTACCTTGATTGGTTACAGCTCAGTTACTGAACGGGGGTACGGCGCATCACGTTGGGCACACCGGTTCTCGTCGGATCACCGAAGTTAAGCAGCGTTGAGCTCGGTCAATATTTGGATGGGTGACCGAGTGCTGTACTGGTTGGACTGATCAGTGTCCAGCATAATAGGAAATGTGGACACTCTCGTGTCCTGACACATGTAGGCACCGTCGTGATATGACTGAAACAATGTGGAAAACGACGTTAAATCCTACTCACTCACACCAGTTACTGAACGGCTATCAACCTATTTCTGCTCACCTAACAGTACCTCTTGATAACTGCACGGTTCTGTTCATCTGTCAGTTTGGTCGCCAATCAGTAACTGAACAGTACCAAACGGTCACCAGTCAGTTACCACACATTTCATTTAGCGTATAACCTACTGGTTGCCAATCATTAACTGACAAGTATCTTTCAAACTGAAGCAATGTGCAAGAGGTGTGAAAAATTGACGACGTCTGGCGACTAATAAGCAACCATATGACTCCACAGAAAACATCCCTTGGCACCTAACATTCAGTCAGGACTAAACGGTAATGCAGTGTTGGGATTGTGGTAGCAACCAATCAGTTACCAGAAGATAACTGGTAAGAAACTGTCATTTACTGTCACATAGTAACTGATTCAGGAGGAAATTGACTCCGAAAATTTTAGCAAAAATACTTTTTCTTAATACGGGAGAGAATCCGGTTCGGAAACATTTAAATGGGGATCCTGACCTGAAACATCGAAAATCGAATCTCTTTGGAAAAATTCGAACGTGTTCGGGAACATCTGAAGTCGAACTCTCTTCGGAAACATCCGCATTCAAATCTTGGTTGGGAATCGGAATCAGTGCGCAAATAATACGTGATGTTGATGAGCATCCGATTTAGAATCAGAAATAATCCTGTTCGGGAACGTTTTCGCCGAAGCTTTAACTTATTGATAGCATTGATTGAACTGTTTTTTACACCATGCTCTAGGAGGTGATATTCCGTTAAGGCAATTCTGGCCTCGGCTCGATTTAAGGACCTAGTCAGACAATTCTGGCCCCAGCTCGACTTAAAGGGAGTAAATCATGTTAATTGTTCAAATTAGATTGAATCTAAATGAAAAAATATATATCCGTCACAACAGAAACATATTTTCGTAATACTAGCCGCTCCAAGGTGGAAAAGGACTGCCCAAAAGGTGGGCTTGTCCGATGCAACGGTTGGGCTGGGCAGGGTTCTCCTAGAGAGGGGGACCCTCTTTGACCTAGTGGTCTAATGTGCATCGCTACTGATCGCTGGCCTCACACCGCTGAACTGACACGGGTTCGAGCCCAGCTGGTCCATATGTAAAAGTTTGTCAGTTACATACCGTGCCGACGGAGGGTGGTTCTCTCCGAACACTCCGACTTCCTCCACCAACCAAACTGACTGTCACCATATGAGTTAAACAACATTGAATGTGACATTAAGCCAAATCCCCCCTTCTAGAGATTATGGCAACTTTGTAAATACTTGGAGATGATCTCCATTCATATTTCTCCACCTCAATTCTCAACCCCAATTTCCCTTCCCCTCCCCGTCCTGGATAGGACCGAAAAGGCTCCATTTAAGTCATAATGTTAATATTTATGACTCCCTATTGTTCTTAAGAATGATATAAATTGTACTTCATATGGTAAATTAAAGAACATTTGATTGTCAATATATAGTCATCTTCAGGGTTATAATTTATATCTTATGAATAAATTGACCTACACTGTAAGCTTTTGAACCAGTAAAAAATTCACTGTCTCGGGTGAGGATCGAACTCACGACCTAAGGGTAATACGCCCTACTGCGCTGCCGACTGAGCTACCGAGCGCACAGATCGAGAAAACTCGCTTATTCGATCCCATATATATCTTAAACGCAGGCGACGACTGCCACCATGTTACATTCCAAATATATGAAGATTTTCAGTGTTACGATTAAATCTATAATCATCTTCAGGGTTATAATTTTTAACTTATGAATAAATTTACCTAGACTGTAAGCTTTTAAACCAGTGAAAAATTCACTGACTCGGGTGAGGATCGCTTTTGATTCACTGGCCCAAAAGCTTACACATGTTACAGTGTAGGTAAATTTATTCAGAAGATAGAAATTATAACCCTGAAGATTATGATAGATTTAATCGAAACACTGAAAATCTTCAAACATTTTTAATGTAACATGGTGGCAGTCGTCGCCTGCGTTTAACCCTACCTGGCATGGGGGGGGGGGAGATTATGGCCCCTCTACCAAACTTTCTGCACTATCTCCGGAACGGCACAAAATGAAGAGCTGAAACTCCGTGACTTTATAGTTTATCTTATTGGGGTCATTTTGAGCCTATTTGTATAACCCCCCGAGCAGAGGATCATGAGTAAATTCAAGATGGCGGCCACGTGCGTACCAGAAAAGTGATGTTTTTGTCATATTTCTTCAAAATTTCTGCTCTTCCGCCATGAAAAGCGGACAGAAACTATTTTATTTCATATCACATCAATATTTGCTAACTTTTCATGCAGTTTTTGTGGAGAAATTGCAAAAATATAAAATTCGGAAAATCTGACTGAAAAATCGACCAAAATATGCCGTTTTTTAATATGACGTCACTGTGACGTCATCAAAGGGGCCATCTTGGATTTTTTCACATTTTCTGGTAGAGCTTGACCCAAGGGTATAGTGTAATAAGTTTCAGCCCCTTAGCTCAAGGGGCAAGAAAAATAGCTAGGGGGGCCATTTCGCCTCCCCCCCCCCCCCAGGCATGGACAGGTCCCAAAAAGCCCAGGCCAAATAGGGTTAAAATATATATGGGATCGAATAAGCGAGTTGTTCCCGATCTGCGGTCGGTAGCTCAGTCGGAAGAGCAGTTGGGCGTGTTACCCTTGGGTCGTGACCCGTGATCCTCATCCGAGCCAGTTAATTTTTCACTGGTTCAAAAGCTTACAGTGTCGGTAAATTTATTCATAAGATATAAATTTGATTGTCATGACTGTGGGAAATAAGCCTGTTGAACTTGACTTGAAAATCGTCTAATTTCCCTACTAATTCAACATGTTCAATGATACACAAATGATGCAACATATCTATAATAGTATGCTGACCCATCTATTTTTTCGTTGTTCCTCTCATCTTTCACTGTTAATAATGATAGTATGTGATCTGCCGATGTGTATACGACTCATATTCATTATAATGAGCCAAACTATGTTCTTGTACGTTCAATCAACGAAAATCATTTTATTTTATGATGTAGTCTCATCGGCCAAGACGACAGAGAAGACAGTATTTTCAAAGTTTACAATACCTGTAACCTGGAACACGGCAAACAATGTATGCCGGGAAATAGGTAGGAAACTTATCAAGATTGACTCTGAAGTTAAAAACGCCATCGTAGAATACTTCGAGGCACAGGAACCGTGGAAATCTGAAACGTGAGTAAATCAGACATCCCAAATTCCTGCAACAAATGTGATTATTAGCATGACCTTTGTGGCCTATTCGTCATGTAAGGAAAACACAATAACTGACTACATGTAGGGAACCATGTTAAACCTGGAAAAGCTACCTACAAGCTGTACTGCATACGGTGTTCCCGGTTTGAAGATCCTTACTGACGAACTTCCCACTTTTGTTGGTGTTCATTCCAACATTGCCAGAATGTGGCTTTAATAGATTGTATTTGTAATATTTGTACAAAGTAAAAAGAAATTGAATGCAGGAATATCATTTCCTGCTGTGGTTAGTGACGTAGTATTTACAGAAATAACATTTCTTCCCATCTGGAAAGGAGTACAGAATGTACCTTGATATCACACTTAACCAGTTTACATATTACGGACTTGTCACTATACCTTCAATTCGTTTCCAGAAACTATATACAGATTTTCTCAACAGTTTTCCGAATGAGGGAACTCCGTTAATCACGAACATAAAACTAGCACTGCAATCTCATCTGTAATTTAAAAACCATCTAAACGAATTGTTGTACATCACTCGCAGACTGTTGAAGAATTTGTTAGCATATGTACACCAAAGTTGACAACAATAGATATTACAACAATAGGAGCGAAGAAATGCTTTCTTTACCTCATTTGTATAGACATGGAACTTTCTCACGAGAGATGTCGGAAAGATCGTGAGAAATGACATGACCAAGGTAGGTGTGAGATTCAACATAGTGTAAAAAGATACCACATAATCTCACTAGAGGCGGAGTAAAATCATTGCATCATTTAGGTTTGAAAATCATAAATACAGATTTCTCGGTGTTAAAGAGCATATCATGAGAAGATGAGTACCGGTACGCATCACAGGGATTCAGAAACATTTGTAATGCTTTAACTGATGGGCACATAAGGCACGTATCATCGGCATATATAAGATGATTAACAAACATACATTGTAGCAGCTGGTATTAAGCTTAGTCAGATTTTACCTAACAAGCTCTTACCAATTCCACCATGGCAGTCAGCTCAACCAGAAGTAGATATTTCTCTAACGAAATATAAAAAGGCAGACATGAGCCAGCTCTTGTAAACACAAGCATTTGGTCTAATGAGAGAGAAATACAGATCGCATCAGGCTATTTATACGGATGGTTCTAAAGATGGTGAGAGAGTAGCATGTGCTACTATCTTTAGTTCCAAAACTAAAACCTATCGACTACCAGGTAAAAGTTCAAGGTTTCCAGAAGCAAAAGCTATATGGTTGGCCTTACAAGGTATTGGGTCTACTAAAAGGAGAAAAAAAATGTTATATTCTCAGATTCACTGTCATGCCTCCAAGTGATTAAAAGTGGAACTTCGACTCATCCCACTATCTTGAGTATTCTTCAACTACGTGACTGTAGATTTGATCAACAGATTGATATTGTGTTTTGTTGCCTAGTCACGTTGGCATCAAAAGTAATACTGAGGCTGATAGGATGGCTAAGGCAGCCCCAGATGATGAGGTTGATCCTGTTAGAATCCTATATAGCGATCTCAAACCCACTATCTGTGCTTATGTGAGACGGCTGTTTCAATCTTTATGGGATGCTATGAATAATAACAAACTTCATGAGTTCAAAAAAACTGTAGGCTATACTCATCTAAACAGCCAGAAACGTTTCGATCAAACCATGATCGCGATGTAGGATCGGCCATACACGATTAACTCACGAACATTTACTGAACAAAAGAGCCAGTCTCAAGGTGAATTCCAAGCCATGAAGATCTCACGGTGAAACATATTCTTATCGAATGCATAGATTTTAAGATTATAAGAGATGCGTTTTATCGAGCAACTACGTTGGAAGATCTTTTTAGTCGGGTAGGGGAGGATTGCATCTTGGGTTATTTGAGAGAAATCGGTTAGTTTTAATGTGTGTATGTTTTAATGTGTTGGATTACTAAGTTATTGGCTTGAAAACTTAGAATTTTGTTTGATCGTCGCTATATAGCTGGAATATTGCTGAACGCGACATTAAACATTAATTCCCTCTCTCTCTCCCCCCTGATTAACAAACAGACCACCAATATCATGCATATAGATAGAGAAAAAAGCGACAATATACCACCCTGTCTAACACCATTAAACACACTGTGAAATTCTGAGCACACAGAGCCCCATTGAACAGTAAACCTTTGTACGCATCACCAAACATATAATATATTAACGTGTTTAAAACATTTATACAGGTTGATGACATCTTCTCGATGCTTTTTACTGCGGGGGGGAGGGGGCCGCATGTAAATGAGCGTTGATGACGTTACTCAGCGAGAGAAAAAATATACGAATGGATATAATTTATATTTCTGCGTTTCCAAAGAGGTGCGATTGATCGAGTAAGAACAAATCGATTAAGATGCGAAATGAAATGATGCAATGATTACTCAAACTAATTGGTGAATACTTAATATTACTGGAAAAATGAGTGAATAATGAGATCTGACAATGAATGTTATCTTGATTGTAGAGCTTGGTACTACTGGATTGGTTTGTTTGACCAAGACATTCCTAATGGACGCCACCGTTGGTCCGGGGACTGT